>JACBWW010000232.1:0-58827 GCA_020086605.1 Lanius collurio | reverse complement strand
ACAGGGCTCAGACCTCCCCCATCACCAGTTGTAGGCAAACTCCCTTTCCCTCACTGCATTTCCCAGTTAGAGTGTTATGCCAGCAGAATTGTTTCCAAGCAGCCTGGCTTGTCTGTCTGTGCTTGTATCTCATCCTTTCTGTGTGTGTACTTTCACCACACAGCCACATGCTCCTGCATATGGAAAATTAACCCCCCTGCACATACACAACATCTTACCCTCACACACCATGGAGAGGAAAATTACTGAAGCAATCATTTAAAGCAAAATTATTGCTTAAGATGGAAATAACAGAAATACAGCCTTGAAACAGTTAATCTTCAGATGACTAAAAGCAGTTAACCTTCAGCAGAGATCAGATTTCCAGCTTCTGCAGAGGCTGAGCACTCTGGGGGCCTGTGCATGGTATGCAGCCTTCTCAAGGACAGCCTGATTTCTGGCATCTCTGGACAAGTTGGAAATTGTAATTGCAATCACAGTGAGCTTCTGTGCCTGGGACTGATAGGCAGACAGTTCCCCCTGCTAAGTGTCTCTGCTTACACTTGGAGTGTGCACAAGTGGGAGGGAGGGGGAGGCTGCACAAAAGGAAGTCTACAATCAGAGTTAGGTCACCCCTTACCCCCCACCTCCTGCAACTTGACATGATGGAGTGAAAACCTGTTTGAACTGGAGCACAGAGCTAGGCAGTGGGTTCAGACCCCTTATGCTTGCTGGAAAGGAGGATGTGTTCGGAAATGACAGTAAAAAAGGAAAAGGGAAAATGTCTCACTGCTGCCATAAAGGATTTTATTTGATCCTAAACCTGCCCTTTCAGCTGAGGTTCAGGATTAACTCTGTTGTACTTCCCAAGCAGCCAGGCAGTCAGTGAAATGACTGTGGAGCGTCTGGATCCAACTACAGTCAGTAGCAATGTCTTTTCAGACTTTCAGAAGCATCTACATGGTCTGTTGAAGACCTGGGTCAAACACTGGGCTAGGCAGGAGCATGACGTGCACAAGGAATTAAAAATACTAAAAAATATTTCTCCAGTCACCTACATAGTCACATAAGACAGGACCTTACAAGGAAACAGAGTGCAAATGCACCTGTGTCAGCTGAGAAATTGTGTATCACAGACTGTGTTCGTAGCCTCAAGGGCTCTGTGAATGCCACCATGGGCCAAGCAAGGAACCAAAAAGCTTCAGTCTAGAACCTTCCTGTGCCAAAAGCCAACAGCAGAAATCAAGAAAAGGTAAGCCTTCTCTCACCTTCTTCACCTGACTAGCTAGCTAGATGTATGCCCAGTGTACTTCCCATCTAGACACTCTTGAGGGATCTAGGCCTGTCCCTATCTCTGTGGGGTTTCAGCTGAACAGGAGAAAGAATTCCCTGGACAGTTGCCTGATGTTTTTTGTCTTCAACCCTCTGAACTGAAGATAAGTTCGACATTGATATCCTCAAGATGAGGGCTTGTCTTTACTGTAAGACAGGCTTACAATTTAGAAAAAGCTGTTTCTGCAGCACATCTGAGTGATTTATTCATTTAGTTCATTAGGCCAATCATAAATAAAAGATGTGGGTGTCGGTCCCCTACATGCAGCTTTAATTTGCTTGCTACATGTCTGGTGGAGGTCACTGTCACTTACCACCTCTGCACTTGGCGTGACAAATGTCCTCCCACACTCCAAGCACTGCCACTGCAGACAGCAGCAACTGCAGTGAGCACAGACCAAGCCAGGAAGCCCCTAGATCTTAATTATAAAACCATAAAAGAAACCAACTGCCTCTGAAGCTCTCTTACTAGGAAACAAATGAGAATGGGAAATTTATTTCCAACCATAAATCCCAAAGCCTTCAGTTTAATTTTTCCCAAGTTAACTTTCTCACCTAGCTAAGCAGCACTGCCTTCTATTATTAGCTTCTGGCCCAATATCAGCTGACCACCATCAGTCAAACTGTCTTCATCTCGATGAGCTCAGGGACTCCCAAGGAACTCTGTGTATGCTGACTTGTGCTTGCAGCCTCTAATTATATTCTAAGAGATAATGGAGCATTTAAGCTCAGAGAGGATAGATTAAACTTGTAAGTGGATCAAAATCCTGGACACAACCACAGCTCATAGGATTACTTCCTGGAAACATCAAGCTTAAAGGAAAGGCCTTCATCAACTGCCTGTTTCCCCATGACTTACTTTTTTAAGTACATGTTTTCAGCCTCAAAGGCTGTTTGCTATGCTCTCCAACTGCAGCATTTCTTTAGAATTTATTACATTGTCAGTTGAGGATCTGGGTTGATGTTAAATCATCTGACCAGGCCAATGGCTACTTGACTTATCAGACAATCACAACAGTCAAATAAATTTAAGCTGAGGAGGTGAAATTGTTTGCCCAAGTGAAATTGTAAGCACCTGTTCTACTTTCAAGTAGCCTCTTAGCTGCACATTTGCCTTTTTTTTCTCACTACAAGTTTCTCTTCCCTCCATAAAACTCAGGACCCTCACATATTCTGTTACCTTCAGGTGAGGAGCAGGACAGAACTCCCTCCTGATGCCCCTGTGTCTTGCTGGTGACTCCCTCCCAGACACACCTGCAGGCAGAGCAGTAGCAAGAATACTTGCACCCTGAACTCAAACTCCAGCCCCCTTTTGGGGACAAGGAAGGGGACCAGCCAGAACAGAAACTATGCCCAGCAACTTAAGCACATAACCATGCTGAGGGGGAAATCCTTTAGACTCTGTAATTATCCCAGACACAAGATACACCCACAAATACGTGGGGAAGTAGGGTAAACCTACATTTTACTAAACAGTAGCTTGTGTGTGGTGAAAATAAATCCATACAAGTCCTCCTGTGCAGTCTGGTTCTGCCCTGGTCCAGGTTTCTTTGCAGACTCCAGCTCGTATTGCTGTAGCAGACACAGACCTACTGCAGTGATAAAAACAGGGAGGAACAAAGGGAAAGGGCTAGCTGGGAATGGGTGGAGAAAGCCTGGAAAACAGACTCTGCTGCAGCTCCCTCAAGAAAAATCCCAAATAAGGGCTATGCTTTCGGATGATGGCCAGTTCATCATCCCCTGATGGGAGGTGCTTGGCCGGAGCAGGCAGGGCTGACACCAGGCATTATATCATTACAGTCATTACTGCTCCATTAGCAGGGCTCCAGGCTGCTGAAATGACAGCCCAGGAGCCAAATTGTTGTTCTTTACTCCTTCAGCATAACGTTTAGCAGAATTTCAGGAGCCCACAGAGCACTTTTAGACTCACATTCTGCCAACATTAGAAGTTTTAACCAGATCTATTGGCAGTGCCACTAACATCTACACTGGCTATTTCTGGGGACACTGAAGTGTCCCAAGGACTCCCTCTGCACACAAACTGCTGTTTACCAAAGGCTTTCCATTTTCCAGAGCCTTTCTAAAAGGAATGCTAACTTTTACTTACAAGTACAAGGACATTCCCAATCCAGGTAAAAGTAATTGCTGACAAAATCCCACCTGTACTTGACAAGGACAAATAACAAAAGCCAAGGGTGTGACTCATATAATGACATCTTCCCACTAACCTCCTCTTCCCATTCACTACCAGCATGGCAGGCCCTTATTTAAGGAAGAATTAACCCCACCCTGTTCACAGTGACATTCAGCCACCTATCTACCTTTAAAAAATGCTTTTTACCAGCAACCATTATTCATAACACTCTTTTTACTGAAGTATAATTGATGCATTTTGCTTTCAGACAAAATGCATCAATTTGAATGTTCCTCATGAAATAAGATCAGTAAACAGTATGCAGTTTTACCAGAATACCTATACTGACTGCAATCTTGGAGTGAGAATGAGTAAAACATTTTTTTTACTCTAACTTAAACTTCAGTGAAAGATATTTAGGTTATCTCCTCATAATAAAAATTTTGTCTTAAATTTTTTAAACGTTTAAAACTATGTCTTTTTTGGGAAAGGGAGGAGTAGTCACATTAAAATCATAAATAGTGCTTAGCTCATTCTCTCTAAAAATGTATTTTTTCAGGAACTAAACAACTGGTTTAGGAGGTAAGGATGACAAGAACTTCTGTATAATTGGATGAGCAATTATTTCACAAGAATGAAATTTAATCATCTTTATCAATGCAGTACAGAGAAGGATTACAGATCATTGCACATATATCAAAAGCAGCATTGACAGAAAACATATTTCTCCTTATTGCCACTTGTAGCAATTAATGATGAAGTCTAACTCCTTTTTATTATGATTAAAAACAACCTAAGGGTTATTTTTAACCTTAACAACTAAAACCAACTTTAACTCTTCTCTCACCTTGCTACCACGGGGTCAGAGACTCATGAGAAATGGTTAATTTAAAGAGAAACCTTTCCTGGTGTAACTGTACAGTCAAAATCTCCAGAGTTCCCCAAAGCCCTTCTTCATTTCTGAGCCATTTATCAGATATTCTGATGCAAAAACTGGAGGGAAGTATGAACTAAACTTAGGTCCAGTGAACTAAACTGACCTAAGCTGAGCTATGAAACACCAGACAAGCAACTCTGCCTTTCACAGGGACCTTATGTTTTCTTTGCTTCAAGGTTAGTCAGTACTAGAGGAGGCAATATTACTACTATTTCTCTATCAGATCAGAGGGCAGATCCTGAGCTGGTAAAAATTGCTCAGTTCCACTGACTTTCATAAAAACTCCCTCACTTTTAGGCTGAAATCTGTATCACTGACTGACCACTGACATCCATTTCACTGGATCCCACCTCTCCTCTTTGGGCAGCTCTATTATTAGCAAGACTCTTTGTCCATTAAGCAAAAATATCTAATACTTGTTATTGCTTTAGTGCAATTAATTGCTTTTAGGCAGGGCCAAAACTACCTATTTATTATTTATGCAAAATGATTACTGAATGCAACAGAACCACAGAATGATAGAGTCATCAAGGTTGGAAATGATCTAACCAACATAAATGTGCAGTGCTCTGTAAAAAGCAAAGGAAATTCCTTCCTCTACACTGCCTTCCTTCAACTGCCTAAGAACTCACACATGAAACAGCTGTCTGGTACAGATAAATCCATAACTGCACATTTCTGTTCCCTTCTAGATGGAAGAATAGACTATATAATGGGAGTACCTTCTCCTTGTGGCTTACAGTCTCATTAATGGGAACAAATTAGGCCTATACACCGAACAGATCTGCAAGACTTAAAAGTCCTATGTAATTTTCAAGTTCACAAAGAGGGACTTACAAAAAGAATGCAAATTTCTATGACTTGTCAAAAAATTGTCACTGAATAAGATACAGAGATTCATGGTGTCAGTGAGCCTTGATCTTGACACAGAGCTGGAAACTGAGTGCAAAGCCTCTGTGATCACAGAACATTCATGGAAATTACCACCTTGACCTCTTATCCGTGGTACTTCAGATTAGTAAAGCAAAAGGGCTTTTAAATCCAGCATATTTTAATTTTCCCCCTCTCCCTGTTATGCTTTGCCATTGCTGCCAGCTCCCAGACTCTTGAACACCCAAGTGGGGGAAAACTGAGCTGAATTTCTGTTCCTGGGAGTTCTGCACCAGTACAGACCTGCATGCATGGTAAGATGCTCCCTTGCAACTCCTCCTCACTCTTCCATGGCTTTTCTGCCACAGAAAGATACAATATCTGGCCCATGAGACTGAGGAGTTTTAGTCTTATAGTGACAGAAAAACAATTTAAAAGAAAACTCTAAGTATCTTGGGGCACATGCAGTGGAAAACCTGGCCCAGCCAGGCACTGTGCACAAGCCTCCTTCTGCTATTTAAATATAAGGAAAAAAGAGTGATAGGAATTTGTCTTTACAACCTCTGTGGGCTTCAGAAAGACATCACCCCTGCCAAAACCCAAAGACATTGCTTGTGTCTTACTTACATCCATAAACTCCACATTGGCTTTCGGACCAGTGGTTTCATTAAGGATCTTAATGGCCACAGGAATCTTTACTGTTTCTCCCTCAGGGACCCAGATCCCCTAGAAAAAGAAAAAAAAGGGTGACAGAAGACTAATAAGATAACAATCAGAAAAACCTGATTCAGAGTTAAAGTTCTAAACATTCTGTCATGCTATGCAGATCAGTTATGAGACTCAGAACTGAGAATAAACAAAGTTACAAATAAAAATCCCATAAAACTACTTCTTACATCAAAAGTAAATTCTGATGAAAAATGAAACGTTTTCAATCAGTGAATACCCTTGATTTTCTTGTGCACAACAGGGTTTCTAAAGAGCAACGGCAGCATGGCCATGATGCACTTTTTCTACTGACTCAGACAAAATTCTGATACTGATTGGGACATAGCTAAACAAAAATGTGTATTTTCTGTCTGGATTCTATTGCTCAAGTTTGAAGCTATTGGTAAACTCTCAAAATGATTATCACCAGATCATAACATCAAGAAGGAACAGAACACCCTGGGAATACTATACTTAGAGTGAAACATTTAGAGGCTGTTTGTCTAATTATGTAATACCTGAGAATCAAAAACTTAGGTGGCTAAAAAGGAAATTTTAAATTACAATTCACAAATGGTGTGTGTCTTGGGCTACTTTTCCCTCCTGCTTGACTATTGCTGTGTTCTTGTCAACCTCATGGCATCCATCTCTATCACTGTATTATCATCTAAGTATATCCAAACAGGTTGTTCATAAATCTATTCCCATGACCTTGTAGCTACAGCGACCTGGTCTGTGCTTCCTTCCTTTCCTCCCTTATTTGCAGTCAGATTCAGGTGCTCTGACCTACTGCCTTGATCTGGCAGGTTTGGGTTGCTCCCAGAGGGCTGGGGAATTGGTTTGACTTGCCCACTACTTCGTGCCTCTGAGATGTGGACAGGACCAACAGTATTTAAAAAATAAATACTTCTTTATCGGAAGTACTTTTCCATTGTGGGTTCCACTCTCACATCCCAGTTGTTAAAGGGTGCCCTGACATAACCCATCTTTTCCATCTACACAGAAGAAACAAGAAGTGTTACAGTTTAGGAAATGGCATTGTTTTATATGTATTATTGCTATTACAAGACCCACGTGACACTTGTGAAATGAAAGACAACTTTTATCAAGCTTTCCAAAAGCATCCTGCTCTTATGTAAGAATGGAAGAGCAAACCTTGGTGCTGCACTTTGCCAGCAGCACAGTCCAGCCTGTGTGGCCCTCTTGCACTTAAAAATGACTGGGGCTGACATGTCTTTGCTCACCAAGAAATAATATTTGCATGTCACCATTTGATCCTGAGGATGTGTTTCTTGCACACAGTTCTAGGATCCTTCCTCTCCCAGGGCTCAGGAGCCCTCCTGTAGGGTCTGACAAGCCCCTGTCCTGGCAGGAAGTCCTTGTTTGGATAAAGGGAACTGCAGCATCTCCAGATGTGGGGTCTGACAGGCCCCTGCCCTGGCAGGGAGGCCTGGAGATAAGGAGGTCACACAATCCCCCTGCAGGCCCCTCTTGGGGAAAGAGAGAGCCTTTGTGGTTACGGTGAGAGAAGACAGACCCCTGATCCTCTAGGAAACTCTATGTAAAATACCCTAATACCCATTGGTTTCTCACCCTTTCACACCCACCTCTGTACCCCATAAAAGAGACCCCTCTGCCCCGAGTCGGGGAGGATCCGTCTCTGGTCACCCCTTTGTGGGAGATGGAAGAACAAAGCTCCTTCTGCGGCACCACCAGCAGGGCCTCTCCTCTCTCTGTCCGGGCCTGGCCATGGGGGTTTGCCTTGCAGAGCAGAGCTGAAATCACTGCTGAATCCCTGAGAGCTGATGGCTGCTGAGCCAGGCACCTCTGCAGGCACCCCCGGCCGAGGGCTGAGAGAAGCCACGACCCCCTGGGAGACGGTTCCTGACGGGATCACCTCTGCAGAGGGTTCCTGACGGGATCACCTCTGCAGAGGGTTCCTGACGGGATCACCTCTGCAGACGGTTCCTGACGGGATCACCTCTGCAGAAGGTTCCTCACAGGATCACCTCTGCAGACGGTTCCTCACAGGATCACCTCTGCAGAGGGTTCCTGACGGGATCACCTCTGCAGAGGGTTCCTGACGGGATCACCTCTGCAGAGGGTTCCTCACGGGATCACCTCTGCAGACGGTTCCTGACGGGATCACCTCTGCAGAGGGTACCTCACGGGATCATCTCTGCAGAGGGTTCCTCACGGGATCACCTCTGCAGACGGTTCCTGACGGGATCACCTCTGCAGAGGGTTCCTGACGGGATCACCTCTGCAGAGGGTTCCTCACGGGATCACCTCTGCAGAGGGTCCCTCACGGGATCACCTCTGCAGACGGTTCCTCACGGGATCACCTCTCTGGGTGGTTCCTCATGGGATCACCTCTGCAGAGGGTACCTCACAGGATCACCCCTCCGGGTCTGCTACAGCTTCTTGGGTCTGAGGCTCAGACCCCGACCAGCCCGGGCCGGGAGAACCCCCCAAGCATTAACACCTTTACCCTCCCATGGGACAGGCTGCTTTGCTGCAACGCAGAACTTGACAGCTCCAAAGTTAGAAGAGGGGACTCATGGCTGCACAGGGGAGCCTCTCACCTTGTACACAGTTCCAAAGGCTCCAGAGCCAAGGACTTTGACTCGTTTCAGCTCTGTCTCCTTGAGGATGCGGAGCTGTGCTTGGTTGGGCGCCGTGCCGCTCGGAGTCAGGGGTTCCACGAGCTGCAAAGCAAAGTGCACCAAACACTGCCAAACATGAAGAGCCAGCAGAGGTTTATACTGAGAGCAACCCACCCAAGGAAATACTGAAACAAGGCAGTGGTGGGGAACTATTGACCTCTCCCCAGCCAATTCTTGGAGGGATTTTTCATCTTCAAAAGCAAACAAGCAACACCACGAAACCAAGAGAGCTGATAAAGCAAGTCCTCACTAAAACATGCAATAATTTCCACCAGAAACTGTGTGATGGAATTATGAACTGGAAATTGAATTGGTGTCAGGGTAACACATCCAAGGACTTTTGATAATGGAGGCAGTATAAATATTTTCTATATGACAGAAATACAGCATTTATTATCAGTGTACCATATCCTATTTTTGCCCATTTTAGTGTCTTTTAAGTTGACCATATTTCTTTTTAATGGCCTGGACTAAATGGCTCATCACATTCTTATTCTGTTTTGAGGAAGGGACAATTTTTCTGAACTTCTGTTTTACCACACAGGAGGACAGCTTTAGGGAGAAAACACTTTGGAGCAGACAACTAATTTATAGCAGCCACTAATTTACTGCAATTAAATAATTTGCTCAAGATGTCCCAGGAAACTTTGTAAATGAGCCACAATGGCACATTCAGTTAAAAATGCTCTTAGTTCTCATACTATCTCTGCCAGAAAAAAAAAGCTCCTTTAAAAATAAATTAAAAATACACGTAGAGGACAATACTCAATACAACACGTGAAAAACTTTCTCTTCCTTTACAGGATGAGGAAAATAATTCAGGGCTCCTCCTACTCAAATTGGTTTGAAACCACTGCAGCTTTTCAAAGCTGCCTGTTTACACAGCTAAATACTCCATGCTCTGCAGTTTGAGAACTACTTCTATGGCTCTTTGGGCACCATGAACTACTTAATTAGTTGCCCAGACTAATTAGTTTTGTTCAGGTAAAAGTAACAGTATCTGGAAATAAAGGGAGTAAGAAAACATAGTAAAACCAAACAACAACAAATTGGTTTATCACAGAAATAATCTGAAAGCTGCACTTATTGTAGAGTGATTTCTCTTTCCTCCTTCCCACTTTTGATATCCAGTATTTATACCATGAAAGAAAGGTTTTCTGTGAAAGAAAATTAGGTACACTGGCAGCAGACATCTGTATTTTCAGTTTGTGAAGCATGAAAAGAGGTTCTGTGCTGCAGTCCACCAACAGAGGAATGGCAGGGAGAGGTGGAGAGATGTTGTGGGAGTCTAAAACAAGGCTTGTAGAGTTTTATGAAGAATGATCTATAGAAAGAATAAGTCCTGTTACAGCCTCCAGCTAGAAAGAGAGACTTCAACTAAAGCTAATTGCTTGTGTGTTTATTTCAGGATGCTCCTGATTTAATCTTCAGTTCCTCAGCCAAGACAGCAGCTTCCCCACATGTTCAGTAGGAGGCCCTGGTCCCTCAGGACTATTGCCAGCCACAGCTTTTATCTGACCAAATGAAAAATGAAATCTGGACTTCAAAGCCAATGCATTGAGAACCACCTGCTTAAAATAATTTATGTTTAAGTATGGGCTGATACAATGGCAAGATTTATTCATCTAAAGGCACTGAGTACTGTTAAGCCTTCTATACAGCTGAACAGTATTTAACAAGCAACACAAATTCTAGCCAAACATGAAGATACTTGTGCAAACAGACTGGGGATGCATAAATCATTTACTCTCAGGCTCTACAGTGGAAATGAGTGGGAGCAGAACCCTTGGAACAGAAGAGAAAACAGCACTGTTAATAATGCCTTATCAAAGAGTCACTAGCTAACAGCATTTCCAAGCTTTATTATCTTCCAAAGGGGCACCCTATTTTAAAAACATCATCATTTGCAAAGTGTCTCAAGTATAGGACTGAAGAGATAGCAGTAATCACTGCTGCAGTAGCTGATAGATATACATTTAATGTTATATTTAAATATACTTCCTAGACTGCCCCCTCCACTAATGACACTTCAAAGAGCAGGATGGAGCAGTCACAGCACTCTGCTATAGCTCTGTTACATGTTTTTGCCAGTAGAACTGTGAACTTCAATTGGTTGAGCTCTGTGAAGCTTGGCTTAATAAAATACATTATTATTACCGATCATTACCACAGACTTTGACAAAATCTGGACTACAGAGGCACTGTAGGCACTGGGAACAACAGCAGGTTACCACCTCTGCATTTAAGCATGAAGTTTGTTTCTTCAGAGCTTGCTGAAGGAACTTACTTCAGCCTTAAAAGTCAACCTAAATACGGCCAGAATGAAACCCTGTAATATTTAGGCAGAGAGCTGCTAAAGGTACTGATGAACTGGGACAGAAATTCAGTGGAGAGCAGGATGGGAGTTCAGGAATCTGGTGGGACACGCCTTCCAGAAGTTTTCCTGGTCTTCAGCAGCCATGAATCTGTACTCATGCAGAAAACCAGCATCTTGAAATAGCTTCATTCTTTCCACTGGTTCAATCTCTCCCAACAGCCTGTGAGAAGCAGCCTGGCCTCACCTCAGTCTCCAGGAACCTTCGCAGGGCTCTCTTCTTCTTGATGCTTTTGCGCCGAACGTACACAGCAAACGTCAGGCCCATGATGACGATGATGAAGAGGCCACCAATAACTCCTGCAGCAATCAGGGGGGTTCTAGCAAGCAGAATCAGAGACTTTACTTTCACAGGTAGGGTGAGAGACCAAAGAATTTGGGTACATAAAACACAATCACATGGAAAGCTCATTAACTGCCTTATGACCAGAACTGCAGCCCAAATGGGAAGTCAGGGCAAACACACCGACACATGGGAGGTGTTTGCTTGTTTTTAATCATGATGCCAATTCTGCTTTTGTTTACAAAACCCCATGCACACGTGAGGAGTCGTGTGGACAAGGAAACACAACATGCACTTTGATGGCAAACGCAAATCTGCAATGGCAAAATGAGCACACAGATATCTGCAGGTTCCTGTGAGAGCTCTGCCTATGCTGACTTCACTTCCATCCACATCAGCTCATGGGCTCGTGCATTTTGGGGAAAAGAAGCCAACGAAAAAATCCCAAACTACCAACACAATATGCCTTTCAGAGTATGGAGGAAGTGAGAGGGATCTTCACAGGCAAGATCTGGAGATCACCTACACAGGCAATGGAGAAATCAGGCTCCCTCCAAAGAAAAACTCAAAGCAGTACCTTAAATTAGGCATTTTCACAGCATAGCAACAACTTACCAACATGAACACACTCAGAGCATCTAACATCCTTCCAAAAATGGCTGGACAGTGGCTGAAAAGATGGGTAAAAAGACAGCATGACAACTGCAGAGAATAGATGGTGCTGAAACCACTGGCAGGTAAGCCCAGGAAATAGATTAACTGTTGTCAAGATCATGGAAATGTCACTGTTGTGCTCTAAAAGCCTCCCTCAGTTACATCTGAATGATGATGAAAGGTACATTATGGCCTATTAATAAAAACCTATCACACAGCTACTGAAAATTTCAAAGAGTTTCCCCTCAGAAATACTAAATTGTTTTATCCAACCCTTTATTCTTCTTTTTACAACCTTTCATGAAGCAGTGCCATCTCACGTGGTTTGGTGCATGAAGGTGTGTCCTCATTACCTCTGAGAAAGCCTCACACTCCCATATCCAGTATTTAAAGCACCACTACCAGGGTAAACACAATATCACAAAGGCCTTTTGCAGTGCACAGACTTTATAATGGAAACTCTGAGCTTGCAAATAAAGGGAGGGGAATGTTGTCTGGCTGAGAAATGGGGTATGGTGTTTGGGGAACATGAGTCCAGTACCACCCACTTCTCCTTCAGGGAGTCTGGTCTTAAAACACGTTGTCTTTTCTAACCTCAGTGGCTGCTCTGTGATTTTGAGTGCAGAGCTTAAAGAATCTGGCATATCCACCCCAAACAATGCTCCTCTTTGGTTACACCTCTTTCTACATTGCTGATGCAAGAAACTCTTTAATAGGCAATTATAAAAAACACTGGCCACCAAAAGCCTTCTATGGAGCTTGTACTGGCTAATGCTCTTGAGCAGAAGCATTTTTTAAATTCATTTTTATGCTGTATGAACAGTCATATAATTTTTAACATCACCAAACCACAGACTGACTAAACAGGCAGAACTCTCACCTTTAAAGTGCATATTAATAACTAGCATAACAGTTGTCAAAGTAAGTAATTGGAGTTTCATAGTACTGTGTACTCTAAAAATAGTTCAAATAATATTTACATGATAGGCCATAATAAAGAAATGGTTCTAAAGGGGACATAAGTAATGAAGAAAATAAAATGAAGTTTGCAGCCCTTCTATTGTTAGAGAGTACAAGGGGGGCTCAAAATGGATCTTTATGATTCATCATGTGAACTATCTCTGATTTTAAAAGAATGTCCTGCTTTTTAGAAGGGAATTGAAAAAAGGAAATAATTTTCAATGACTTCACCAAACAAGCATTTTACTTGTTAATGTGAAATATGCTATATTATACCTGAATTTTCAGAAGGCACCACCTAAAGATACTATTAAGCAAGCTTAAAAAGGAAGTGTGAAAGGGATAGTACAATGTGCAATAAAAGAACATATTTAAATGCTAAACAAATCAGCAAAATACAGAAAAAGCTGTATTTTCCACTCAAATAGTGATCACTTGCCTTGACTCCCAAATCCACTCCCCTTGCATCAAATCCTGTCAGTACCAAACATCCCAGCCTTGGCTGTGGTCACACACCCAGCAGCTTCTCCTCTCTCTGCTGCAGAACTAAGCCCCAAAGTCAACAGCCCTGTGGTTTATCTGCTGCAGGACCAGATGCCAACTCTCTGCAGCCCAGCTCCCTGTTATCACTTCACCACTGCTTCAACCACAGCACTGATTCAACCACAGGATTATTTACTAAGCCCAGTTTTCAGGGTGCCATCCCACCATGGGGGTTATTTTCACTTGTGTTTGTTGGGTTGACTTGGCTTTTTCTCTCTGTTCTGCTAATACCATCAGTTCTCCTGCCTCAGCTCTCTGCTTATTTTCATGCTTGCAGAGCCTTACCTTTAATACCCTTATGAATTCCATTAAACTGTTTACCTTTCTGCTGGGCCATTGCTGGGGTTGTTCAACATGGATCCCTGCAAAGTGGCACTGACCAAAGCAGCTGCAACAAAACCTTCTCCCATTTTGGTTTTTTTTTTTTTTAATCCAATCCTTTTTTGCATATGCACCTAACAAGCTGTTTGGCTTCACAGGCAGCTGGACACACAAATCTCATTTTCTCTAGTGGCATTAAGGGATTAATCCCCTTACTTATCTTACATTACTGTACCACAGCCACCTCCATGACTTCAATTCCTCACATTTGCCCCCCTCAGACTTCTGCCCACTTAAAAGTGATTCCAGGAGCAATTCTGATGAAAAGACAAAAAATGCACTATCAAAACCCCCTGTCATGTTAAAGTAATTTTTAAAAGCATGGAGGACTGAAAAGGCTCAAAAAAGCTAAAGTCAAGCAAGGAGAGGTAGTTCCATGTCAGTCCTGCCTGTCCAGCATAATTAATAGACAGCCAAAAGTCAATCCCAGCTCACATTTCTTACAGCTCCACCACTAACCCACCAACAGGAAACTCCTCATACAGCCACTGCTTTCCTTTACACACTGGAAATCTACCCCAGAGGATGGAAACAATCTCTGCTAGGTGTTTCTGGGTATTCATGCTCATCAAAACAGGCTTAGCAGTCAAAGAAACATGGCCCTGAATCATAATTCAACCCCATATAATTAATTTGCCATCCCACATCCCTCCCTCAGCTGAGGACAGAATACCCAATTAATAAGTGGAAAAGGTGTCAGCTGGGGTGGCTGTGGGAGGAAAAAAAAATCACAACATGAAAATCCTGCCTCTTAAACTAGAAGCTGTGTATCTGTGGCTGAAAATTGAAAGAGAGATTCCAGTATTCCCTTTGGAGAAATGAATATATATACTTATTTCTTTTTAAATGTGCACTGGGTTTTCCTATTTAGAAATACTAACACCCACTCCCACACACCAAGACTGACAGAGTTCAAAGTCAGCATCCCAAGATGGACAAGGATGCTCAGCAGCAGGGGCCATACCATTCCATCCACTCCCAAACATCAGGACATCTGCAATTCCCACCGTGCCTCGAGAGCAGGTATCAAAGCCTAATCACTGAGTTAGATGAGTACATGGTTGGTCTCACACTCTTGACTGAAGAGTGCAGCAGAAAGGAGAGAGGAAATTGAGTTGTGGCCCAAGGAGTAAAGGTGACAAACACCACCTGTTTCTCCATGCTTGGCATTGACCCACCTGCTATGAGAAAGAAACTGAGCTTTGAAGCCAAGCTTTTAGAAGGCTGCAAGTTCCTGTATCAACCTTCCCCTCCTTGGAGGTTTTATCTGTATATCCAAACAGGATTCATTACAACCTTGAGTGTTCACTAAGCAGTTCCTTCTTGTAAATCCTTGTTATTGAGGTATTACTTTTTCCTGATGGACGCTTCCCACATCCTGCATTCCTCACCCCTTCCATCAGTGGGAGTTCAGCCAACTTTGAAGCTGCCCTTTGAGAGATCTGACATATTCTGCTAATCCTGGAACGATAATCTTAGCATTTAAAACATACAAGGTAAACAATAAGGCAGGGAAGCAAATTTGTGGATGTTTCAACAGCCACAACTTGCAGAGTGCCCAAAACGCTGCTGCCCCGGGGGTGGCAAGGATTCATCTGATGTTATCAAGACTGCTTTGCTTGATATTCTTTTTCAAGAACAAGGCATCCTTCCCCCCCCTCCTCCTAATCCGAGGGTGTTTGAATACTGATAAATGGCCCTATTTATGTGGAGATTAGGAGTTTTTATCATGAGTAAACACAAATTTTAATTCACAGCTGATGTCACAGTTACACAATTACTACCAATTCCACATTTAATCCAGAGATGGGCAAACTGTCAACTATCCACAACTTTTCAATATGCAAAATGACATCAGGGTTGCAGTTTGTGTCTGGGTCCACTCAGCAGTTAAACATCACTGAAGAGCAGACACAGCTTCCACTTTGGCCAAGGCTCATGTGGACAAACAGGTACCTGTTGACAAAACTGCTTTTTCCTTACCCACACTGGGTCTTTTATCAATGCCTGTAAAGGTATGTTCTAGTCACACCTCTTTTTTTTTAAGAATGTAGGAGTCCCCATTTCACTCAGCAAAGTAAATGAGGATAAAGAAATAAGTGTTAAGTATAGCTTTGAAAATTATTGCAGCCATTCTACACATTAATATGTATTGAAATTTTATTATTGAAATTTTTATACATTAACATGCATAAAAATCTACGGCTTTTATTACCACACACAGTGCACAATGGATGTCTTTAAAACTGAAGTCTGAATGGCATAATTTGGAACTACCACTCTGTTATGTTTTCACTAAAAATTACAAAGAACTCTCAATTTTAGCTCCCTGTTAATACATCTGACTAGGAATAACTACTGAAGTCTCTGGGATTACAGCATCAATATCAAGTCTTTTTATGGGCTTCTCCTCCTCTAAAACTGAAAAGTTCCAATAAAACCTCTTGCACTCCTACTGTTTTTAGGCTGATATTTTCCTTTTCTGCCTCACCTTAAAGAAGCAATGCTATTGTTAAGAGCTTGCACAGTGACTCTGCTTTGAGGCTTGTGCTTTAAATAAACAGATTAGCATTCTTTTTAAAAATATGCCAAGTCAGACCCCATATTATGTAGATTGATTTATCTGTGACACCAAGCCAGTTAAACCCAGCAGACTGGACTCAGGTGAAGCCAGTTCAACAAGAGCAATCTCCTTTATAAACTTGTCATATTTCCCATTTTCTTTGGAAACAGTAATATTTTGCTTTAAATAAAGGAAATTAGAGCTGTAATGACTATGGATGCTGATGGACTGCTCTGAAACCAAAGCTACCAGCATTAACTCAAGGAGTTTCTCTCTGCATAAAGAACTCCTGTTAGAAGCAATCAACTCAGCCTGCTTCTCTGCAACCAGTGGCAGTCAGCTGGCTCATCATGCCTGTGCACACCAAATTATTCATCAAGAAAACACCCTTTTCTCCAGTAGAAACATGGCCTGCTTTGGTGGCACTGTTCATTCACTGTCAGATCCAGGAGCACCACAGAGCAGCCCAACCCATGGCAGGGCCTGTTAAATTGCTTGAGGAACACATGGGAGAGCCCATGTTAAATCTGTAGGTGCCAAAACATCCAGTGAGAGCTGGGTCACATGGAGAATTCACATTGTAGCTCAAAACTGGGACAATTTGCTCTGCAACAGGTTTTTATAAACACAAAGAACAGAGAACATGATGGAATGTTCAGGAGTATTTTAAATACCTGTCAGGATAAAAACTGTTTGAATATTGTGCTCCTCCTTCTGTTATGGTTTTTTAAACCCTTTCTGAATTTCACAGGTGGAAAGTGCTTGTAATTCACTTAAGTTCCAGTTAAGTGGTTGTTGAAATTGAGGTGTTCAACATAAATAACCAAACCCACACGACTGCACCTGCAGACTGCACAGGTGGATGGTTTACCTCTAAGGAGCTGCAGCAAGGTTTCTCTACCTCAGGTCCTCCAGTTTTACTTTAACTCCCCAATCATCATCTTTCTTCAGAAAATGCATTGATCTCTCTTTTTACACCTGCCCACTTTTTGGAATGCCAGTCTTTCCTGAAAGTAATAATTCAGAAGATTTAAGGAGCACAGAGCAGATATTTTGTTTAAGTGGTTGAGAACACTGGACCTGTTCCCCCCTGTTCCAGCTCTAAGTCATTTGGGACAGCAAGCATTTGCTTTCTCAAGCTCCAGGAGTATTTCACAGTAGAGAGCCTTCAAGGACTGTATTTGGGGACCAAGTCTGACATTCTGAACCACATTCCCTCTGAAGTCTTTATGGCTTTATGTTTCTCCTTTATGAAAATTAATTCTGTACATTGAAGAGAGCCCCAACCTCTGCCCAAGAACCTCTCCAAGGGGAACAAGCCCCTGCACCTAAAGGAACAGCACTGGACACTGGCAGAAGAGAAAAACCAAACATCAAAACTGAAAGAGGGGAAATTTAGATTATATATATGGAAGAAATTGTTCCCTGTGAGGGTGGTGAGGCCCTGGCACAGGCTGCCCAGAGAAGCTGTGGCTGCCCCATCCCTGGAAGTGTCCAAGGCCAGGTTGGACAGGGCTTGGAGCAACCTGGGATAGTAGAAGGTGTCCCTGCCCATGGTGGAACGAGGTGATCTTTAAGGTCCCTTCCAACCCAACCCATTCTCTAATACTATGATAAAATGAAACATTATAAACTGATGAGAACAGAACCATCACACTGTGTTCCCAATCTTCAAGTTTCTGGTCACATCCAGTCATTTGTTCTGTAATAACAGCTTACATGGGTTTCAGCTGAGACTTTCTAACAAGTGGTGGCATTAAAGCATATTTTGGACCTATGTTTGAGATGAGAGTACATGGAGAATTTGTAGCAGGATGTGTTTGGAAATACACATCCATATATCATTCATGTATTTCATACATTCATGCACACCTACTGTTAAAAATCTTTCCTTCAAAGCCCAAATCAAAATAGTCACACTTCACTCTGCGCTGGCACAAATGTTTATATAACATTATACATATTGCATCTGAGTCATTTATTAGAACACTAGTAATGGTCATGATGCTGTTAACTTCAACAGATTTTAGCTACTCATCACTTGAGTTCTAAATATGCAGAATTTATCTTTGTGGAGCATAGCAGGGAACAAATGCAGCCAATACTCATAAATATATAGGAAAATCAAAGGCAGATAAAAGAGCAGGATATAAGGAATTTCTTTGAGTATGCTTGATGCTGCTTTTGGATTTATCACTATTATTTTACTGGAATAGCATCCTGTCTAAACATCCTACACAAATTATATCAATTGTTAGAAAATCCCATTTTTTTATGGGGGAGTAAGCTCCCATAAAACTGATATCCTGTTCCTGGCACAGGTTTGTACAGTATCACCCCTTCTATGATACTATGCCCAAAAGTTCTTCTATGTTAATAACTTAGCACTCATCTCCTAGTCATTTTTATGTTACCAAATGAAGCAGAGAGAAACTCTGGAGTATCTTGCAACTCCTCTTAATTCTATTCACCATCCCACTGCCAGCATTTCCCCAAAGGCCATTCTGAGAAGAAGAGCTCAGCACAGAAGCTCCAAACTCACCCACTGCCATTTCTGTATCCACAGCCAGCCACAGGAATCTCTTCCACTCCAGTGGCTGTAAAGGAGCCAAGAGAAACCAGCTTTTGTGAGTGAGCATCAGCCTGCTCTCAGCTCTGCTGCTGATGGGGTTGTGTTCCTGTACACAGCAGCCTCCCACCATCTCCACAGTCACAGATGGGGCTGGATTAGAGAAGCAGCTCGTGGTGAGGGTACTGCTCAGAGCAACCCAGACACCCCAGCTGCTCTTTTATTAGGATTATTTTGTAGTACAGTATAGCCCACATCGAGGAAAATGATAATTTAGTAAAACAGCTCTTCCTTCTCCCAAATTTCTGTGTGACAGAACATTCCAGGATCTACTGCCTTATCTCTGCAGCTTCTAAATGTCAAAGAAACTCATCTTCTAACAGCTGCTGAAATCCCAGAACAGAACAGGCCAAGCATCTGGGGAAACAGTGATCCAACTTAAAAATCTCTTTATCCTCTTTTAGTCACAACCCCCTTCTTTTCCCCATTCCAGCAAATCCCAAAACCTAAGTACCAGTTCTTGGCAGGTAGTGGACCCTGCTTTGTGCTTTTTAGGTCTCACAGTGTCTGAAACTGATTAGAGGCCAAGAAAATTAAAAAAAAACAAGAAGAGAGAAGACTTCAATACCTTTTTTTCCCTGCCTCTGTCATGAGGCAGAGATGGATTGCTTCTCATTCCACTTCAAATATGTATGTATTTGAAGTATTTAAGGCATCAGCAGCACATAAAGGCTGATGAAACTTTGAGAGAGTATATCCAAACATACTGACACAGCTATAGGTTTTGGCTTGGTTTTTTTGGTGATACCCTTCTTCTCACTGGAAGTTTCCTGGAAACTACTCCCCTATTTAAAAAATCCTTTGATTAAGAGTTGACTTAAATGTCCTGAAGTTTGGAATTTGGGATCCACCTGTTGACCCAGGAACTAAAAGCAGAGAGAATTCACCCAGAGCTGAAGTGAGGCAGCACCGAATTTAGAATCCAAGTTATTCACATGCAGAGGACATCACTGCCACAAGGGAGGGAAAGCTTATCTATGGGAGATGGGACAGTTTTAAAGCAAGGATATTATCTCTTCAATCTGTTCTTTGTCTATTATCCCTCCTGTGATTGAGACTACACATATTAACAACTACTCGTCCATTTTAATGCAGGAATACTTTTTACCTTTTTTTTTCCTTCATCGGACCATTAGGGGCAGTGAAAGATATAATTTACTCCTGAAATTCACACTTTTTTAAGGAAGGCTGTTCATTCAAGCAAAGCAATGCCCATGGTTACAGACACCACTGGCATGAACTGAAAATATCCCCGTGGCTCATGCAAGCCTGCTGAGAAATTCAGAGGTGGGTTTGGCCACTGTTGTGCTGCTGAACTCTTCTTCCTGGATTAGACCTCTTCCCTCCAGTCTACCATGTCAGTGCAGGATATGCATACTCTGGTCCATGCTCCCAGCATTATTTTCAGATTAATTTGCAGATGACCATGCTGTATCACCAAAATCAGAGATTGTAGTGTCTTGTCTCTTCAGCATGTCCCACACTGACCTCAGGCCTACAGAGTCTAACCTTGCAGGATTAATTGGAGCAAAAGAAATGGTAACAAATAAAACTACATCCTCTATCCTTTTGCTTCCTTCTACTTTTCTGCTGTCACCACCTCTTTTCACTTGTGTTATGGAGCTTTACAGATTCTGTGCCTTCTAAGATATATCTGTACTACCTAATTTCAGTCACATATCTAAACATCACTGGATTTACAACAAGTAGAAAACTATGAGTTAAAAAGGAACAGTGAGTACAATAAGAACATGTAACAAAAATCCAAGTGAGCATTTTAAGAGGTGTCCAACACTGGTATATTGCTTTGAAATCCTGTGTTTCCAAAGGATACACTATGACACAGGCAGAGTATTGGGAGTCCATGACAAATTGTTTGTGGGAAAAGCTCACCCTTTCCATTAAAAAGGTTGATTGCACATCAGAGAGTTTTCCTTTAGGCATTACTAGAAAAACTTTGTATCATGGAAAAATCAAGAATTACATCATGACTGGATCATGTTAAACCAAAGCTTGGCCCTTGTCCTTGTATTTGTCCTCAGATTTCAGCAAAAATGCCACAACTCTTTCTTTAGTATGAGAGACTACCAGCTCTGCTGAGAATGTCCCACAACAGGCAAATAGTTTCCTCCTCACAATCCTCTGTCAAAGAAAAGCTCAATCAGAACTAGCCAGCACCCGTTTTTCACATTACCCCATAATCTTTCCTTGCCTGTTTTATCATTTGCTCAATCTCAGATAACTACAGAAATTATTTTTGACATTCTCTTCTATTGATGAACAGCCAATACGTCTGCAAAAGATCTTGTTCACCAGCAAGGGAAGATGGCATCATTAAAAATTTACATCAGATTGAAAAAAAAAGGCATGAAGCTTTTTGACAAAAGTAGAGGTAAGATCTGCATGAGTTTCTCATCTCTCCTAGCCAAGGACAGTCCAAAAATTCAGAATTTTACCTGACCTAACTGCTAATGAGCAAGCATATGTGAACAGAACAAAAATCTCGTGTAGAATCATGTGGAACTCTCACTCTGTGCCTCATCCACAGCTGACAGGAGCCAAAGCCCAGGATTCAGCAGCTGGAGTTGCTTGTCTGTGTCCAACTCAGTACTCAGAATCAAAGTGCAAAGGACATTCTAGTTTAGGCCATGAGCCAAGAGCTGATCCCAGCTGGAAACGATTGGCACAGACATTGAAGTGTCCTGTCACATGGCAGGAGGAGCCACACCACCCTCTGCCTCCAGGCTCAGCACAAACTCCTCTTGCTTGCAAGAAAAATTCCCAGTCTTGATTTTACAAGTCTAATGCTGGAGAAGAGAACATTACCAAAAAAAATCGTTCCAGGGATTAATAACCTTCATTAGAAATGCACTGGTATTTTGCTGCTTTGAATGCCCCTCAGATTTCACCCATTTCATACCTCAGAGACACCCACCTCTCATTTTCAGTCTGCCAGACTTAGTGCCATCCTTAACCAAACTTTGTCTCCTCACCTGTGTACTTCTAGAGGAGAATCTGGCTCTACACCTCCACTTTCAGCCAAAACAAGCTTTAGCTGTTTGAGTTCCTAAACTTCACTCCAAGCCACAGGGTTCTATTCCCAATGGCTCTTCTCTAAAGCCTCTCTAACACACACTCCTGGCAAAACAGTCTCTTCAGAGGTACAGGGTCTACATTCCTGTTCCATTTTACCCACTGCCACTGTAACAAGAGAGAAAAGAGGCCTCTACTTTACAGACAGGAGATGCAGAGGAAGCTGAACTAACAAAGAGAGGCCATGCCATGGGAAATGAGTTTAGTATTAGCCCCCCTTTCCCACTAGAAATTGAATTTAGTTATTTGAAACTACTACCCAAAGGTACAGATAATTTAAATGACATTTTCCCACCCCGTTACTTTACAGCGTGGAAAAAAAATATAGTAAGATTTAGTAATTTTCTCTGATGGCTTGATTTCCTAATGCTCTCTTCCTCCATGGTTGCTGGTATTTGTGGTAATGCTCCCACCTCTGGTAAATGCTGAGGTACAACTTCCCACAAATGGCACCAGAATCAGGAGTTTGTTAATTCCTTGAAACTTACTGTTTTGTTTAATTACTTTAACTCATTTACCACTGTGTTTGCTACACACTAGTGAAGTATCAAATTGTTCAGTGCTATTTCTATTCCTGCAAAAACAAATGAAAAGACTGACAGACAACTATACTATCATCATTAACAAGTTATCTGCTAGTTTTGATCCAATGCTGCAAAAGCTGCTGCAATTTAACTGAAGTAGAACATACATTTTGGTGTGTAAAACAAACAAAAGAAGTAATGTCAACTACGGATTTCAAATGCAAATTATTGTCTGAATCACATGTTCAACACTCCATCATCCCAGAAAACTGGTGTTAAACACGCAATTAAAATAAAATGACAACGGGTGGTGCTGCTCTAAAGAACCCCAGCCAAGAGCTTCCCATTTCATGCAGGAATTGCAGCTCCTTCACACCTGAATAAGGTCACAAGGAATAAGCCAGACTGCAGAGAATTAAGTGTGGGCTGGACTCTCAACTCAAATACATTTGTCATGTAAATTTTTCTAACTAAGAAAGAGTGACAAATCCTACATTGCACGGGTAGATTGGAAGTAAGACCACAAGCTTTAATTCTGATTTATTATATATTAAATATTAATGAATTATTAAAAAACCATTCACTGAGGTTTAAACAACGCTACATCTTCTACATTTCTAAAGCTCTACAAATGTATATTTAATAATAGATAATTAATTTATAACAACGTTAAATCTAAATTAAATCCTTATTTCCAGCCATGAGAGAAACCAATTGGAGAATGGTGAGATATAGACTGTTGCTTTATAATAAGGTCACTTCTCCACAGCACAATTTTATTTCTGCATCATATATTATTTGTGTAGCCAAATCAATACAGACACACAACACAAGGGGGATGTGAAACAAAAGCAGTGACCTCTGCAATGGTACTGTGTGTTGTTTTCCATTCTAACAAACCATTTATTAATTTGCATTTCCTATTGCTTCTTTTCTTCCAGCAGTGACCTATCAGACTTGGCCTTCTTACTTATATATTCTTCCTGCTCATAGTTTCAGTAAAGACAATTTAGTCAGTTTTCCAAACAAAGAATTTTCCTACCAAAAATGAGCACAGCTGCTGAGAAACTTGGTCAACAGATCCTGTAAGAGTTTTGTTGCTCACATTATGATCCTTGTATGAAAAACTTCTAGAAACATCAGATTTCTGACCTTACTCCATTCTACACTCTCTCAACAGGATACTTTAACTACTGGAGCCACAGAACAGATTTTAAACAGCACTGTGTAAGAATTGCTTCCAGTTCCTTCACTCTCCCAACCTTAACAGTTTATTTCTCTCTATAGTAGCATACCCTACTAAGACCTTCCACACTATGAGTCCATACCAGCCAACCCTGCTGAGTAAAGCAGATGAAGCACAAACCCTCACTGACCACAGAAAAGTCTTTCAGAACAGAAGCTTTAACACAATGAGAGATTTATTCACTGTGCTCTGACCCCAAACTGAAAGAGGGGAAATTTAGGTCAGATATGAGGAAGAAATTCTTCACTGTGAGGATGGGCAGGCCCTGGCACAGAGAGCCCAGAGAAGCTGTGGCTGCCCCATGACCCCTGGAAGTGCCCAAGGCTGGGCTGGATGGGGCTTGGAGTAACCTGGGATAGTGGAAGGTGTCCCTGCCCATGGCAGGGAGGGGTTGGAACTGGATGAGCTTTAAGGTCCTTTCCAACCCAAACCATTCTATGTGCACAACAGGAAGGAAGGAATACCCCCCTACACCCTTTCCACAAGCAGACCAGTCTTAAAATGTGGAAGTGGTAGAAAGTGGAGGAGCTCACAAGATCATTGCAGTGACTTTCATTCATGTCACAGGGATATTCCAAATGTACTCCTCCTAAAGCTCCAGGCTGGGAAATGCCATGGCAAGAATTAAAGTGCCTTCAGCAAAGGTCTGGCTTCAGAATTGCTTCAGTAGAGGCAAGTTCTCACCCAGGGTGGGGATTTCTCTGCCAATCTCTTTTGAGAGCCTGAAAGGAGGTTGTAGGCAGGTAGGGGTTGGTCTCTTCTCCCTGGCCATGAGCAACAGGACAAGAGGACACAGGGGAGGTTTAGGTTGGGCATTGGGAAGTTCTTTACAGAAAGGGTGAATAGGCTTCCCAAGGAGGTGGAGGAGCCACCAGCCCCAGAAGTGTGTCAGAAAAGACTGCATACTCAGTGCTTTGGTCTTGTAAAGGTGGTGTTAGATCATAGGCTGGACTTGATGATCTTTAAGGTCTTTTCCAGCCTAGCTGATTCTGTGATCCTGTTATTTGTCCTAAACACATGATATGTAAGCTCTATGCAACCCACAGAGGCAGGGTCTGAAACTGTCTGTTTTTTAATCTGTATTCTTAAAAAATAAACTCGTTTCTTCAACTGCTCTGTTCTGATACAGCTTCAGAAAGCTCCATATTAAGAGTCTCTCTTGAGTAGCTTCTTTTACCAACCAAGTAACGTAGCTTAGCTGGTACTCACACATCTCACTTTCCCTCTTATTTTATACAGAGATCCTCTGCCCCTCCAGAACAACTACAATTATTCCATAAAAATAGAGAGCATATGGAGCACTTTCCTCCGAGCCACGGAGCCGAGCTCCATAAAAGCCAGGAACAGAAGCAGTTTATTAGAGGTGGTTTCCCTTCCCCACCAACTACTGAGAGCTGCTGTGAAATTCTATTGAACTCCTACTGTGATGGGGTGCAAACAGCTATGAAAGGATTTGCCTGCATTACACAGGGTTTACTGTTAATTAGCTCTTGTGTGCATACACAGTACATAAAACCAGCTTTTTTTTCTGCTGAGGAAGTGATGATTTGTTGAGAGGATGTCATTTTTGGATACAAAGCTAGCAATAGGATTGTAATTCGAGTTAACAGCTACACAACATTCTATTTAAGCACTCGACAATAGTGGGCCTGGCTGATTAGTTTCTGTTAGTTAAAAGGGAAATGTAAATGAAATTTTCTTGGGGCATAAACAGAGACACCAGCTTACTCAGGCCAGGAACATCAGTGCTGGTGCTGGTTCTTTCCCATCATATCCACCACACACATCTTTAGATACACAATCTCACATGCACCAGAAAACAGAAACTTCACTCCTCCTTTGATGATCTCTCCTAATAGTAAGGTGAATGAAGCCCAGGAAGGATAAACCAATCAAAATTCATACTTCAGGTAAAAAACTTTGTCCACAGTCTCACTCCAGTATTTGCACTAACCAAACTTCTGGTGAACTTGAAAGTAACCAGCCTTTCCTGACTGTCTGGAGTATTTTCTTAATGAACAGCAGAGCCTTATTTTTTACACTTTAGACAACATTTATCCCAATCTTGGGAACAGACATACTCATCTTTTTGCTGATTGTTCTGGAATAGGTTGGAATGTGCTATTGTGTGCTATTTGAACACAGAAAACATTGACTGCAACAGCCAGAAGGTAGCAAAAAAAGGAGTTGTAGTAAGAGGAAGGAAAGGAGGATGGATAACTCCTTTGGATATCCTGGGAAATTCCAGCCACTTTCTGCTTTCTGTCTTTGCTGGTTTCTAGGAAAGGCTGTTGTGGGAGGTGGAACCAAACCCAAAGCTCTACAGGAATAATCCTTACAGGAAGCTGCATGAGGAGCTGATCTTTTAGACAGAACTCTATTGAACCTAAAGGTTAAAAAAACCCCAAACCAAACTATGCAGAAAGGAATGCATTGCCAAAAGTAAGGCTGTTTTCCTACAAACTTGAAGGGACTAAGGATAAGCAGAAAAACTGAAGTTTCACCAGTCATTTGGAAAACAAGCCATGTAAGCACATCTGATTCATCTTTATTAAACACGACAGAAAGAATTCTTTTGCTATTCTACCAGGCTCTTACAAAAGCCCTCAAGTCAATGGATCATGGCATAAACAATTTGCAAACTAAAAAACTGGAAAGAAAAGCAACACTGCTATGAAAATGGAAATAGGAGAAGATGAGGAATATTTTGCTGTTTGGGTTAAAGCCCTGCTCTCACTTGCAGCTGCCTGAAGAGCAGAAAACCCTGTCCCCTTCAACTCACTGATAATTCGTATCAATGGAAAAAACTCAAGTCAATTGATAAGGGTCAGACTGATTATTAATTAAGATTTCCAAATCTCAGGAGGGTGCACAGTACTTGAAGGGACATGAAGAAGGGTCTATCTAATGTTAAACACATCCATTTTGGATTTACAACCCTACTGTAACAAAAAGTGTCACTTTGCCAGTGCAGTTTTGCCCGTTTTTAGCCCAAACAGAATAAACCATTTTCACAAAAAAACCCCAAAAAACAAAACTCAAACCAGCCAAAAAACTAAAAAAACCCAAAACAAACAAAAAAACCCTAAAAAAACAAAACAAAACCCAAAACAAGCAGTACAATTTCACAAATCTAATATCGAGGTATGAATTTTCCTTTGCTTTGAAAGAATCCATACTGACATTTAAACACAGTGCAGTAATTTTCCTGAAATAAATTCAGCAAGGTTGAAACAAACAAAAAACTATCCATCTGATCCAAAGGAAACAGGAAACATTTGAGGGCCTTCCCCCTCAGACTGAATGGAGCAGGAGGAAGACAGCTGAACACAGTAAAACGATTGCTTTCATTTCTGTAGTTTGGTAAGGCCCTTAAACTTAAGGAAATAATAATAATACATTTTCTGTATTTGTGCTTTGGGTAAAGCTGATGAAATTAGGACCTTTAAAACTCGGGCAGCTCTGTTTGGATGAGTCCATATGAAAATGAGGCCCCACAGAAGTATCTCAAACTGGATATCCCAGATCAGAAAGATTAAAACAAAACATTGAAATATTGAAAAATTCATCTTCTATTGCTTATTCATTGGTTAATGAATTAAATCAGAACTTACACTGATTTAATAAGCAAATGTACCACTTGATAGCATTTATAGTGCACTGTTTTCCAAGTCCAAATATGTTCTCCCTTATAAGCTAGAAATAGGAATTTTCACATTACATACACAATTAGGAAGGAAAGGCAACCTTAAAACCTTTTGATAAAGACAAGAAAACCCCTCAGATTCAAATCCTTAATGAGTTTGGTTTGATTGAAATAATGCATTTTTCATCTAGTTTTAGCTCAGGAGGGTAATCCCAAAGCCTAGAAGTCATATTAACCAGTTTGAATTTAAAAATTAACAAACTCAATGGCAATGTAGGGCTTTCAAGAAAAAGAATGCAGAGTAAAGCCTGCATTAGTTTGTTTCAATTGTCATTACTGAACAATAAAACTGCTGCAAGGTTACAATTTTTCTTTTAAACAGAAAATTAAAAAAATCAAGTAACAGTGTTATGTGAATTGAGGAAGAAATTTGGTTTTGCTAAAATATTTACTTTTTCAAGAGAAGGTGTATGGAAGAAAGAGGTTCATTTGATTTTAAATTCTGTCTTAAACAAACAAACAAACCAACCAATAAAGAGAAAACAAATGTCTTGGTGGCAAAATTTTACCAAATTCCAATTTTACCAGAATTTTCACCATCTAACAAATTTTAATCTGGAAACATGTATGTCTGTGGGAAATTTCAGAATTTAAACCTTACTGATTTAAGGTAAACAATAAAAACAATTTTAAACAAGGCATTTTCTCATCAGCCTAAATGAGCAGAATATTCACTTGGCTCTCAAACAGAAAAGCACATTTGGCTGCAGAGAGGCCCATCCCACTTGAGGACAAGTTGGATGCTCCCCAGAAGGAGGACAAACTGGCTAGTATGACATTGCTGTGGCAGGCAGGGCGAGCCCCTGGGCACCAAGGATGGGGTGGGGATGTTACCTAGCGTGCTGTGGCAGAGTGGACTGCCGTGTCCATGGATAGAAAATGCAGTCATGACTAGTGGGGCCTCTACACCTGCAGGCAAATTACAGAACAAACCACGTCATTGCCACTGCCCAGGACATGCACACGCATGCGCCCTTGTCCACACGTGCAGGATGGAGACACACAGGCAGCCAGCAGCCAGCCAGTACCTATCCATCAGCCCAATGCAGTCCTCCAGGTGTGGCCCTATGCACCTGCAGCAAATCCAAAGTGGAAACAGGGAGAGAAAGAGAGACAGCTGTTATTTACACACCCAAGAAGCAGGAGTCCCCTTTCTGTTTTTAATTCTAGCTCTTCTTCTCTCTCTAAGAGAGATCTAAGGCACCAAAAAATTATAGCTTGTGACAAGAGGTACAATAATAGCAACAGCACTCCAAGGCAGGCCATATCTTGGCTCAGACAACACTTAGGGCAGGTTTCACCTGAGTATGTGGGAGTCCTGACAACAGAGTTGCTTTTCCTGCATGTTTTTATGAGTCATCAAACCAGTGATTACTGCACAAAAGCTGCTCATTTACAAGTTGAGACCTCAAGGAGCACAATTCAGAAGTTGCTTTTCTTTCTGTAATTGATGCAATTGTTCATTCTGTACTAAACAGTCAGGCCAACTGTAGAAATATTTTGGAAGCTGACTATACTTTTTTAACAGGGAAGCCCAAGGATCAGATTCCAGCAACAAAAACCACAGCAAAAAGGTGTCTGCTGATTCAGACATTTTCTTCTGCTTTCTTTAGGTGCTGCCAAAAGTCCTCCACCTGCACAAGCAGCAGGTGCTCCCCAAAGGCATTGGCAATGCAAGGAATCACTAAATGCAGCACCACTAAAACACAACCATGGGAAATGGTTTGCAGAACATGGCCATGGGTGGGTTTCCCTTGCCCCCATGAAGAGCAGGACTGGTTTCCTGGTCATCTGCATTCAAACAGCAAGGCAATTACATGTTTACACAGAAGTCAGGAGTCTCAGAGACCTAAAGTTGAGATTTTAGGGGTTAAAACAACCTGACCCCCTTCAGTGCTGCATGCCCAGCTAGTCACTCTAGCCATGGGGAGTATCTAGCCCTTGGCATTTAAGGAAACCAAACCATTTATTTCTCTTTAACAAGATCTCAGCCATTTTATTAACAGGCCCTTTGGCTGTACATCTACTACAGGCAGGAGAGGTGATCTGACAAATCACTAGACTGCAACTTACTTCTGTGTTGAGGCATTTCAAATTTAAGGTGTGATCCCCAACTCTTTTAAAGTTTGCTGCTTTTCAGATTGGCTTTGATGGAAGGATATGCATGTCAAAAAATCTGAGAGTTCAAATAAGCTCCCACGAGATCTTCTTTCTGCTTCACCATCACTTGCCACTCATCAGCTTTTGCTGCATTGAAATTGGTATCACTCTGCCATTTTAAAATGAAGTCAGTGAATTCAATTTCCCCATACCTGCTCATCAGGGAGAGCAGAACAAGTAAACCTTACCCCTTGTTTGTTTGCTTGAAGTTTTATTTTTACCTAAGACATTTACTCTGACATGCAAACATAAACTGGAAGGATTTCCTCAACGATTGCTTCCTCCAGCATAGGTGCAGACATGAAAAGGATGCATTAAATATCCAGAAAATGCATAAATGTAAGGGGTTGATTTAAACACAGTTCCAAAACTTAACAGACAGAACTCTTGCAATTTCAGCTGTGCTGGGCATCAGGATGTCAGAATTCAGGACTGCCTGAATTCCAACCCATGTCGAATATATCCAGTGTTTCTTCCCTTCATGGCATCCTCAGCAATTTGGAGAAAACAAGTTCAGCAATGAAGGAGGCTGAAAAATTGCTCAGATTGTCCATTTCCTACTGTGCCAAGAAAAGCTGAGCTCAGACACTTGCTATAAATAAAAAGAAGGGCATCTTCAAAGTAGAGATCTGAGAGCCTGCTACAAGTTTAGAGAACTGGCATCAGGAGATGGGCATCAGGAGCCTATTGTTGTCTCAGTCTCTTCCCCTGTTCATTTGGAGAACAGGCTTGAATCCAACCTTGTACTGTTTGGACCTCACCCAGCACAAGCTGAAGTATCATTGATTTTTATTTCAAATTGTGATCTTCTTCAGTGGGCTTCGCTTCCCCAAAGAGAAAACTCTGTCCAGGTGCAATTCCATTACTCCTAGTTGAGCAATTCCCAGTTTCCTCCCTGAGTGGCTGTCCTGATTACATGCAGGGAAGTACAACACTGTGTGAGTCATGGCAATATTTATTAACGTGGTATTTTGTACCACCAAGTTATCAGGTATTTTTCCTCGGGAAGGAACTCCCTTCATTTCAGGCTTTTTGACCCATATAAACCTGACACAATCACACTGGTAACCCATTCACACCCAGTGTTCCTTCTGCTTGGAGTCTGGGTGATATTTTCTTTTCCAAGTTGGCTCTGTAAAATGAACTGGTTAATTGATACATGCCAATTTATTAATGATGTATTCAGTACCTTACAAAAGTTCAGCTTATCCAGAAAATCACACTTGGAGCTCATCCTAGCTTTACAGATAATCATCCTCTGAAAGGAAATGTGGGGTTTTGAAAATTGCAGTAACAACTGGGTTTTTACAGAAACAATCCAGAAATATTGTCTTTTATCAACATTCTTTAAGATTGAAAGGTGGAGTCTTAACTGAACAGATAGCAAAGCCATTCCTCACCAGGTGAATTCTCAAAAATCTTGGTCACTGGAGACAAACAAAACTGATTTTAAAATGGTGTAAATGGATTATCTCTGGGCAGGAGAAAATCTTTGTGGTGGTGGTCACCCAGCTATTGTTATGGATAAAGTCAGACAGCTCCACCCAAGGGCTACTGAGCTAACAGGGAATGTCTCACTCATGGTGAGAGGAAAAAAGGAGAACTGGATACTTTTTAGGGGGCAGGAGTACATTTTGCTAAACAAAAGAGTAACAGCTTTTCATATTCAGAGTTTGTTTGCAATATTGTTTCATCTGAAATTCAAACTATCTTCCTAAAAATACACCTAAGCCTCAGAGGCAGCACTTCTGCCCTCAAATCCCCTCAGGGCCACACACTGCTGCTGCAGCTCCCCAGGATCCTCTGGTCATGGCTTCGAAGGAAAAGAGCATTTTGGTGAGGAGTAATGCACTCCCTTCAAAAATCTGTGTGATAAAACATGTTTTTGGGATGAGGGGAGGTGTCCAGTGACATCTCCCATTTGTGTCCTGCCCAGCAAGGAAGCAGGCTGTCACTTGCTACTCTATAATTAGTATTTTATTCCTGTGGAAATGTTCGGTTTTGGCCTAGTTCTGCAAGAAAAGGTGCCAGATGCTTTCCAGCTCTCTTGAATTAAGAGGGATGGGTGTCCCACACGCCTCAGATCTGCTTCAAACTGGCTTCAAGTAGCTGATACTTATATGGGATGCAAGAGCAAGGAGCACAGTTGTTGCACCCAAAGAAGTCACTGACAGTTCTGGTCAATGCCAGATCAGTAACAGGGTTGGATAATTACACGCCTATTAAGAGAAACACTCATTACACTTGAGTAAGGGAGGAGAATGGTGCTATCAAACCTCACTAAAGCAGTCCTCTGCAAGTGCCAAGATGGAACTTGTGGCAGAACACAGGAAACAGAGGTGGGACAGGTCCCTCCCTGGTGACAACTCGTGGGGACAACTGGAAACATCACATCAGCTGAGAACTAACAACCTATTTTATCAAGCAGCCGGGCAGCACTGCAGGAATGAGATAACACCATAGTGGGAGCATGGCTCTGCAGCAGCTCAACCCTTTTTGATGGGTATCCCAGCTGTACTGAGGGGGCACTGGTTTTATTCCAGCACTTGATCTGGCAGCCAGGAGAACAGATGTGCAGGATGAAGCAGAATTACATTTTCTCTCTACCTTTCAGTCATGAGCCAAATAGCAAGATGTGTTCCCTCCACAACCTATTTCACTGAAGAATCATGACTGAGGGGAATTTAAGTACTACTTTCTAAAGGAAGGGTATGAAACTAGAGAATTCAGCCTTGAAGGAGGAAAGAAGAGAGTAACTGGTTTCCCTTCTCTCTGTGGCCATGTTCAGCCCCTGACAATGTCAGCAAGAAGATGGACAATCTGCAAACCCCAAACATCTTGGACAGTCATGAACAGCTTCATTAACATAATCACATGCCACAAAGTCTCTAGGAACACTAAAAAAGAATAGTAAGACATGCTTACCCAGTCTTGGGGGGAAGAGAGCATTGTTTTTCTAAGGGATAAAAAAATACCTAAGAACAGACACATCAGATTTCCACAGGGAATAGTATTAGTGTCATGGAAAAGGGATTATTTCCCATGTGGGAAATAATCACACCTTTGTGTATGTAACTGGGGGAGAGACCTTTGGCCCTTTTACTTGTCCTTTCTCTGGGGATGGGCACAAGATGGGACGTTCTTTCACCTAATCAGAAGGAGAAAATAGAAAGGAGGGTAGACTGAAAGTCCAAGGATTAAAGGACAACATTACTCAGCATAAGGTAACCCTGTGTCAGCAGGGGTTGCCACTGAGTACTGCCAAGGTCAGCTAGAACTGCCTGATGCCTTTCCTATTTGTGTATGAACGTCACATTTTCAGCACAAGACATAAAACCTTCCCTTCTTGATCCAGGCAGATAAAAACAACCAACCACCTGTAAAATACAAATTCCTATGAAGAAGTGGAAAGGCATGGAAAACCTTCTGCTCCCTTCCTGGTCTAAAAGAAACACAGTTGTGCCACAAACACTAGAAATAGTTGGGTCAGTTAGAACTCCCCAGGAAAGAGGAGGGAATAGGAAGAAGTGTTACTTCCTGGAGGCCAGGAGAGCTCCAAGGCACTTCCTGTGCTGGGCAGACAGTAAATCCATCACACATCCATGATCTTGTCAGATTAAGATCAGCATTGGCACCTTCTGCATCTATGAAAGCCAGGACCAGAGCTCCTGGAGTGAGCTCATCTTTTAATGCCATTTCTACTTACACTCTTCTTCCCCAGGAGCAGCATTTTTCTTATTGCATAACTGATTTAAAGGGTCTGAGGGGGGGAGACAAATCTGTAACAGATCCTGGCTGCGTCTCTGTGATCTCCCTCTCATTTCCCTAATGGCTCTATTGTAATTAGATTTGCTAAACCAGCAAAAGGTCTCATTTTGAATGGCAACAGCTGTTGACATCAAGATTACATTGAATAATTTACTGGTTTAATTTTAGCTGCTAAACAATAAGATCCTCTTGTTGAAGATTATTTCACTGGCTGATGTTTTCTCTTTCTCCTGTTGCTGCCTCTTCCTTTGTGTGCTGGACACTACTAATTGCCCCATGGGAAAGGCAGTAATAACTCACATGGCCTGTGCAAAACTGTAGGTGTGCTTGTGACTATTGTTGTGTTGCACAGGTTCTTAATTCTGGCTCAGCTGCATGGGCTGCATTGTTCCAAGTGTAACAAATTATTCTGGGCACTTTGACAGGAGGACTTCAGAAAGTGATGCTCAGGCTCCTGTACAAAGTCTGGTTTTAAACTCTGCATCAGTCCCTGTAGGAAAAGGAGAGCAGTAACACTTTGGTCTCACAGTAGTGCTGCAGGCTTAGTTCACCAATACCAAGTAGCAGAGATTCTGTCTAGGAGCAAATGCTGAATATAAAGTCATTTTACAGGCCTAAAATTAAGTGAAAAGACAGTATTTGCTACAAACCAGTGTAGAAGGAAAGCTGAGAGCAGTGCTGTGGAAAGTTTTTCTCTATGGTCTTCAGAAGGGTTTTTTTTGTGACAAGCTGCTGGGCAGTCATAACTAAAACCTGAACAGCATGAGAGACCTGAAAATCAAAAGTCAAATTCCTACTGCACACTCTCTTTTCAGGAGTGGGACAAGTGCTTTACTAAGCCAACCAACCTGTAAACCACCCTGTGCTCTGAGCAGTGCATGGGTAGGATGGCTCCCTGCCCAGAGCTTGCACTCACCCTTGGGTGCAGTTGGGATGACACGGATGGCACTCCCGATCCTCATCAGCGTACTTGAAAATGAAGCTGTTGGCCCCTTGCAAGCCATCAGGACATTTTTCCACACAGTTTGGACCATCCTTAAAATGGAAACACTTTGTGCAGTGGTCAGGTCCCTGGAGAGAGTGGAAGAAAGAAATGCAGTGCATTTAAGTTACTCTGCCCTTTCCTGCTGCACTAGAACTGCATTGGCACACACTCAGCAGCAACTGCAGCAGCTGCTCTTCCCAAGGAACAGAGAATTACCTGCATGCTTCCAGCCTCTGTTAGGGAGCAGCAGACCTATAAAGCCTGGTGCTTTTGGCCATTAACTTCTTCTGTAGAGTGCAAGACTAAATACCAGCTTCTAGATGGGCTACTTAAAATTATGTGTGTGCTTAATGCAGTGAAGTCTACAGTGAAATACTTTATAGCTGAGAAACTTCCTGCTGCATTATTCAGTCCTGAGCCACCTTTGCCAAGTCACTGCAATGGCCCTTCAGGGGAATCTCCTACTCTGCAGTCCAGACCTACTTTTCTCAAGCATTCTGCATGTGGCATCTGGTCACAGCAACACTGAAGGACCACAAGGTCTCCTTCTTCTCAATACATAGGAAGGCTAAATTGTTAAGAACAACAAACCAAGACTCCTGGACAACGTAAAAGTAAAATTTTAAAGCTGTCATGATAAGCCAGTGTATAACTAAATCTGGAGTTCAGGTCGAGCATTGGCCCAGGATTTTATGTCCATAAGCCCTACTACAAATCCAGATTTCCCTGATGGGCTGAACAATTGAAACATTACCTTCTTGCCTTATGGCTGTATTGCAGAAAAAACACGGTATTGTTAGAAAAATTATGATGCCTTTCTTTTTTCCATTCAGTAAATCACAGAAATAAGGAAACAAATTACAGGTCATCCTTTCTCAATTGTGAAGAGCCTAAAATACAACTCCTTATTTCCAGCATACTTTTAATCTTGGCAATACACTGAAAACTAGAAGAAAGATACAGCTTCTATCTCCCAAATGAGCAATAATCTTTGAAAGCAAAGTTACTGGCCATTATAAAGGTGAGAGAGAGTTAGCCATCATTTAGGATGCATAAAAACACTATCTATGAAAAGAACTTAAAGGCTATCTAAGCACAAAAAGCCTCCCAGCATAATGTTCAAACTGAGAGACTGCAACAAATTCCCCCACATTTTGCTGGGGGGAAACCCAAACAGAACTGACTATAAAGAACAAAAATAGGCACAAAAAAGGGCACTCAAATCACAACTGCATGCTCTGTCTGCAAAAATTGTGTGCATCTGTACCACCAAAGCATTAAGACAACTCAGGAAAGAAAAGGAAAACTTTAAAAACCACTTCCTCAAGGAGGCAGATCCAAGGAAGTTGATTCCCAGCACTAATTTAGCATGAGCAGAATTCCTTCCCTACATGCAGAATCTGCACATCTTCTGCTTTTGTTAAAATCTGCAGTCGCTGGTTTAAAGCCTGTAAGCAGGAAAACCCTGTCCTTCAGCACATTTTTTTTCAAGTTACCATGGACCATAACAAAAAAACCAACCCAAAACCTAACAAACATGAGAGACTTTGTTCTTACCGGCCCGTAGCACGTGATCATGTTCTCCTCCATCTTCTCACACTGGGGGTCACACTCCACACAGACAGAACCGTTCGCAAATTCTCGGAATTCCCTGAGAAAACATTTTCCAGGCAGGTTAGGAGAAAGCAGACTCCAGCCCAAACCTGAGCCCACCTGGCTGGGTCTTCAATCCCTGATGGAACTGATCTCAGGGGCACTGAGGCCAGCAGCCTGTCACAGCAGCTGAGGACAGGCCACCACCTCATCCACAGCCAGGTGAAGCACAAACACCTTCTTCACCAGTATAAAACCATACTGGGGGGGCTTTCATTAAGAAATACAGACTTCATTAACAGCACAGAGTTGCTGACTTCTTGATTTTCATCTACAGGATTGTCACTCGTGGCTCAGATTCAGGAAGCCACTTGTCACATGAGAGCACTGGTGACAGAGCTGCCCTTGTTGCAGGTAGGTCTCTATGAACACATTTTAAAGCCCCTTCTCCAAAAGGCTCATAATGTTTTCAGCAATAATTCTTGACTGAGGTCTGAATCTATAAAATGTCAAAACAAATCCTTTTACTCATTTATTTCATGTATCCCCAAGAAACTACTGCTCAAGTGACTTTTTTTTTTTTATTAACCACTTTTAAGAGGGGGGAAAAAAGGTAGTGATGGCAGGTTGAACTGCTTCCTTCAAACACTTCAGCTGCCAGTTGCCTCTTACCAGAAAACTCCATCACTCTCCCAACACAATGCATTCCACCTTCTTCTAGGCCAAGATGAATTCACATCTGAGCAGGTTGCATCTCCCCCACTTAAGAGAGACAGAATCTTTGTAGTAAGCTCAGAGGGGACCAACACAAGTTTTGCAGGTGGATCCCATCTTGCTGCATTAACCAATTACAGTATTTGCATTAACCAGTTACAGACGTGCTGCACACTCCTGTTAGTGGGCTCCAGTTAAAGGGTGGCTGGTCACTGCTCACCCTCCATTCCCCTACAGCCATCAGGATCTGCTGAGGATATCAGGATTGAACTGCAGAAAACCTCACTGGAGTGCTGCAAGGGAGCTCACCCTTCTCTGGCTCTGGGAGGGGATTTTTCCTGCTGAGGGCAATGTCAAATACAGCTTGACCCCACCCTGAAGAGCTGTTGCTGCCCTACAATGTGAAAGTGCAGAGCTCTCCAACAGACAAAAAAATTTCTCCCCAAGCCCAGGTTGCAAATATTTTCACATGTTTAGGACAGAACTGAGCCTGCAGAAAGTGTAAATGCCATTCACTGATGGATACAGAACAGGACATATTGACTGAGTCTCATCATGCTCTTACTGTGACAGGCCCCATGGCAGCAAAAGACACCAAGGGGGCACCAACTTATTCCAATGCAGTGACGACACAACTGGGGTCTGCAACTCTTCTTCTTATTGGGAGGTGAAGGGGGAGGAGAGAACAGGAGCTTTTATGCACATAAAACTGCTCTGACAAGGTATTTTTTGCATGCCTTCTCCAGATGGAGAAGTTGAGAATATTTTTATGCCTATGTGGGAGTTCATTTGGCTTAGTTCAGCTTTATCTTTCTGTCATAAGGCAGATTCAACCACCTTGTACTGTGTAGGTATTCCCCCAGCAGAAGCAGCAGAAGGAAAAGGGGGAAGAACTCCTGTTGGGTTTTTGAATTTATATTTGTGTATACAATTACACAGTGCATCATGAAAAAGAGAGTGAGTTCTTCTACTCTGGGGTCCTTATTCAGAGGATTTCTTTATCAGATGCCTGAATCCAACTCATCTGGAAGAACATAACTGTATGGTTCTAAACAGGGGTATCAAGTAGGGATAAATGGTGAGGGTTTTTTGGTAACTTTTCACCTAAATCAAATTGTTTGTGTTACCAGCAACACAAAAGGTGCAAGGTGATGATGCTGCATGAAAACTTTAGTCAGAAAAATACCAGGGAAAGCTATCTACAGAAGTTCAGATGTAGAAATCCTTAAATCTTAGCCCATGAAACGTTTCACCCCAAATCAGTAATATCAGCAGTGGAGCCAGATACTGATTAATGCCCACCCAAAATGATTTGCTCACTGAAGTTCTCCACAATGCTAATTAGCAGCTTCAGGGCAAAGCCCAAGGGATGTGCCTTACCCCTCGTAGAGGTTGCAGGAGTCGATGCAGGTCCTGCCCCTGATGAAGCGCTTGCAGGAGAGGCACTGGTCTGGCCCTGGCCCCCAGCAGCCATCACTGGAGCACAGCTCATTGCACACCATCCCATCAGCAGCTGCAGAGAGAGGAGATGCTCTCAGTAATGCACACAGCCCTCCCAAACCCAAGGGAAAACATCCTGTCAGCATCCCAACACACTTGGAAACGTAACCAGAATGTCCCCGGTTTCCAGAAGCAGGATGGGAAAAAAAAGCATAAAATCCCCATCATGCCACAACACAAACACACAGAGCACTCAGCTGCAATGTGGTATACACTCCTGGGCTGCTTCTTTCACAAAAAAACAGGGGGGAAAAAGATTTTAGAGAGTGCTGCAAGGATGATCAAAACCAGAGAAGAAACCAGGAATAAACAGAGCAGCAGCCTCAGAGATGGGGGAGAAAGGACATGATTAAAGCTTCAAAAATCTGACTGGCAAGGAGGAGGTGAGTAAGCATGAAACAATTGTTCACTGCTTCTTCCAAGTGCCCCGTGGGCATCCAAAGAGACAGGAATCCATCAGGGTTCAAATTTGAGATTTTTCTTCATAGATAATAAAGATCAACCTGAAGAATTCCCTGACACTGGACATGGCAAATGCCAAAAATTTTAAGGATTCAAAAAAAATCAACTGTCCAAATCCACAGAAGTTCTATTAAACTAAAATATAAAATGCTGCCTATGAACTGAGGACTCCCTGAAATAAAACTTATGGACAGAGGGGAAAAACTTGAAAGAAAGACACCATTAGTTGAGATTTTAAAATTATTTATTGCAAAAGCACCTGAAGAGCCAAAGAACGTTTATATTAAAACCCTCAAGCTCACACCAAAATACACAATGAACTAAGGGTTAGAGGGAAAGTTTATTTCAAACAGTGTAAGTCTGTATTTTAATTTTATAAAAATCATTCTCTATGTAAATATCTAGATGATGTGACAGATGGAGAAAATGAGTGAAGAGCAAAAGGAAACACATTATCTCTCCAGCATCTGAAGAAAATCTGGGTGCACTTTCAGCCTAACCCTGGCATGTGAAAGGACAGAATTAATTTGAATTTATTTTTGCACACTGCAGTGTTTTACACAAATGGATTACACACTGGGCTGAGTAAATTAAACCCAGCAAGGACCTGAAATGTCAGAGATGGCAACAATGCAGACATTTGTTTGCTTTTTAAACTATTGGAAACAATTTAGGAGGAACAGTAAATAAAAAGGAGTTGTGCTGGTTGAATTCTACCACCCCCTCCAATATTATCTAATTCAATACCTCACAAATAACCTCAGGCATGAGAAGAGTGCACATGTTTTATCAAGGCTGGGATTTGGGTTTTTTTTTGTTTTTATATCACATAGACTTTTTTAATGCCAACATTCAAAAGGTATTTAGATGTATCTTTTTGGTTTTTTCTTTTGCCTCCAAGCTCAAATCAGGTACAGCCAAATAAAAAATTATTACATTACATTCCAGGTGCTCAATATGCTTTAAAATGTATTAATTATCACAGATTTCAGCACAGCAAGAGGGCCTCAGGAGGCCATTTCAGAGAGATACCTTGTCCTCCTTCCCTGGGTTCTGCTGCTGCAGCCAAATGAGCCACAGCCAGGGTGAGCAGAGACACAAAATTCAGCTTCTCATCACTGTCCTAACCTTTCTTTTAAGCATAGTGACTTTTTTATAACTATCAGATATCAGCAGTTGCCTGAACTTAGCAAAAGGAAAAAAAACATAAACCCATAAACTATCCTAGTTACAAATACACAGACTTTTTATGTAGTTTGTATGGTTTTTGTTTTGTAATCAAGGAATCATTCAAAATCTTTGTCACACAACAAAGGAAATCTTAACCTGGTTTGGAGATGGCTTTGTTTCTCATTTTTAATTTTAAGAATATTGTTAACTCTTCTGATTTTGTTTTCCACACTCAGTACAGAAAGGCAGTTTCCTGTTTGCTTTCTCACCTTCTTTTTTAACTCAAAATTGTGGTTTACTATCAGTGATTTCCTTTCTTTTCATTTTTCTCACCCATCAAACTACTCTGGAATCAGAATTTATTTGCACACACAGAGTGTTTCACTAAAATATCCCTCCAAATAACAAGGGATATTATTACAAGATAGCTCAGAAAATACAGTGAGTAACTACATACAAATAAAAAGAGAGCTTTTCAATAAAGAAAAGCATGATTACCCTATTGAAATGTAGCCAACACAGTGCCTGTAGGCTTATGAAAAAAGCAACAGAAACAAAAAAAATTAGGATTTCCTCCTGAAGTGTTTTCATAAATGAATCTTGGCAAGGAGGGAGTGGTTGTTTTGACAGCTTATAAAAACTCATTTCTCTCGCCTTTCTCTTCTTTAATTGTGGGGATGGCTAAAGGAATGATTCAATTTTTGACACATTATTTGGCATTTCCATGGGCTGAGCATGTTCTGCAGCTCCAGGACATCACATGTGGAAGGAAACAAGAACAATGTTCTTGACAGGAACTGGGTTCTGTCAGGAGTTTTAGAAGAAGGGCTCATTCTTTATGAGTGGGGTCACACAGGTGAGGAGCAGAAGGTTCATGGTTTTCCCCCAACCTAAACAGAACACAAGAAAATTGGCTACTAAAAAAAGAATTATTGTTTTTTGGCTATACACTTCTGGGCCTGATCCAAAGCTCCATACACTGAACAGAAAAACTCCTGCAGACTTTAGTTAGCTTTACATCATGCCCAATAATGAAGGTAATAATTTATTCATTGTTAATTGGTGGCTAGATTGATATAATTCATAATAATCATATCTGGAACAACCTTTGCCTAGAAGGGTTTCACCTTACACTGCAGGTGTCACTAAAGCTGAGAGAATTGGTTAAGTAACTTTGGATAAAAGAACTTTCTTTTCTGCATCTATTTTGTGTGCACTCATATTTCACATGAGTCACCTCTGACTGTTCCATAAAAAGAAAACCATGCTGGAAAAAAGAAAAAGGCAGACTTTTCACTTCAGCATGGAGCAAGGGTAAAATCCACCTACCCTTGCCTTGGTGATTTCTTCCATTCCCTGCACATCTGAGCTTGGATACTGATATTTCTACCCCTGAAAGTGTGTAGGGAAGTGGAGAAGGGAGAGGCCACCCCCTTTCTGCCCTGCATGGCACCATCTTAGAAAAAACAACACAAAGCACTAAAGCATCCTGGGGGTTTATGGCTTTTTTTTTTTTTTTAATTAAAAGCACACATCTATTTTGCTCCTGTATTTTCAGGAGTCTACAAAAAGCCCTAAGCTTTTAACCTATTTTAAAAACCATCATGGAGGCAGTGAAAGATTTGGGGATTATTTTAACATTGTTAAGAAGTGGTGTAAACAGCAAGATGAAGTAATTGAGGGTATGAGAAGTTTAAAGTATATTTTGCATGCTGGAATATTTTGTGGCATTTTCTACTGGCTGATGTCTGCTGTCTTTGTCTTCTCCACTGAAAAAAGAAACCCAACCAGAGTTTTTAACAAGCTCTGTTGTGCCAGTGTTATCTCAAAGATGAAGCATTAACACAGACCAAACTTTTCCACATAAATTCTACTCTCCCTGCAACTTTTCAGTATTTCCTCACTGATGTAGAGTCAGCTGAACACAGCATTGAATGGCATGGAAAAGATATCATCACCTTGTGATAGATGATAAAAGTCACTTAAATACAAGGGTGACTAGAAGATCTCAGAAGCTCTTACATGAGTTTTCAGGAAAGCTACACATTGACAGAAAAGATTTGCTGTATTTGCTTTAAGCCATTAACAACCACTGGGTAGAAAGGAAAAAATCCCAAGCTAATAGTGGCTCAAAATATACAAAGAAATAATAATAAAACACCTGAGAGTGGCTGTAATAATTGACATTGTTTAGACTGGTTTCTTGACCATGTGAAAAAAAATCTTTGGTGGGTATTTTTATTAACAAGTCACACCCTGCTGGTTACCATGCAAGCAAACAGACAGCATTTCTGCCACAGAGCATGGATTCTGATCCTCCAAACATTTGCTTACACATCTCCTTCCCCATTTTGGTGAGGCTCATTTGGCACCCAAGAAGTGTGTGCGTGTGCCCAAACATCTGCAGGATCAGTGTCCAGAACAGGCAAAACAGGGAAGGCAGAAATGGGAAACCTGGATGCTCACCCTCAGATCCCACACCGTTGGGCAGTGAAAGGTGCAGGGAAAACTCTCCTAAACCTCTGTCTCTTGGCCTCTCCTGGAAATGACAGATGGTCCAAAGGGGGCTGGAGAATTGCATCTGGCTCCATGGGCCAGTGCTGCCTTCCTCCAAGTGATCCTACATTGTTTAATGAGACCCCCAGCCTTCAGCAGAACCCATTTAACCCCAGAGAGGTGCCAGCTGACAGGCAGAGCTGAAGCAGCAGCAAAGCTCTTCTCAGCTAATGCTGACTCTCAAAAGGCCACAAAAAATTAATCAATTCACTCACACAGACACAGTGCAAAGAGAGGAAACCCCTGTTCCTCTTGGGATTGCACTGCCTTCCATTCAGAGAGAAGAAGCCACTGTTCCTATTAGGATTGCATTGCCTCCCAATTGAAGCTACTTGGCCCCTGGCCCATGTTCATTATACACAATCCATTTAATGAACACGGGTTAGAATCCATTTTTAAAACCAGCCTCTTGGTACTGGAACATACACTGTGACTTCTTAAAAGGAAACAAATGAGATTTGTTTTCCTCTTTAAGATTCCTGCACTGTTAAATCTCCTAAAATGTCTTTAGGAGTGTTTTTCTTCCTGGAAAATGATGAGTGCCTATTATAACAAATCCTCACCAAGCTAGAGGTGAAATAAAGTTTACCCTTTCCCTTTGTGTGCAAATGTAGTGACAAGACATTCCATGTGAGAGGATGATGTGACAGCACATCCCAGTTTCCATTTGCTCTGGAAGCCCACGTTTCAGTGGCTGTGGCAGCTTCAAAGGGACTCAAACTGAGTGATCTCAGGAAAGGGCAAAGAGGTATTTGACAAAGGAGCCTTGATAACTAATGCAAGAATATGTTCCAAACTGCTGTCTTCAGCTGTGTCCTGAAGCTCTCAAAACCAGTGAAACAATTGGGATGCCACTACACGAAGGCAAAAAGCACCTCACAAAATTCACCTGATTTCCCATTGTCTCCTAACATATGGGAAGTTATAGAAAGCTTGAAGCAAAGAGGAATCATTACTGTGTGAGGCATGAGGCCTGTGCTCCCCCTTATTACTGCTTAGTTTCTTTTTATATTAAATGTCTAGGAATGAAGGAAAGTTGATTGTTCTTTCATTAAATGCTGCATGATAATCAGACAGCTAGAGTCAATCTGACATAAGAAAACATCAGAGCACCCAGACCATGATTTTTCTCCCATGGTAAGCAGGTTTTTTTTTCATCTGGTAGTGAAGAAATCTGTGCTCTCTGGACACTTCACAAATTCATGTATCTCCTGGCAAGGTGGGACCAACTAGGATCTGGGAATATAACCTTAGAGACTCTTGCATGGTCAACAAAACTTTGAGCTTCTTCATTCTTCTGTTCTGTCAGCTCAAAAATTCCATAACAGAAACCTCAAAGGGCTAATTCTTTCTTCATGCTATACAAAATACAGTTGGTAGTGCAGCAGTGGCACAGAACCAGGTGGTTCCTCACCACATGATCCTGTCACACTGCAGGGAAAGCAAAGAGCAGTGCCACACCCCTGGGCAGATGTGATTCTCCTTCTTGGCAGCACCTCTATTTTTTTCCAATCAATACTCTATTTTTATAGCTGGCTTTCTATGTGGGGGCAGAAATAAAACAGACTGCACAGTGGAAATGTTCAATACTCTTCACCCTCACAAGAATTAAAAGCAAAGGAAAAGCCTTGAGATGGAAAGAAGGAAAATCCAGGAGAACAGAAGCAATTAAGAAAATGATACAAATCTCATGGATGTCGAGCAGCTAGAGCTGATGAACTGGGTAAAGTTGGGTGTGTTAAAAACAGAGACTGTGCAGCCTTCTTTGTCCTGCAGCTGGTTAACCCCACAATTCAGGACTATTTTTGGACTGTTCATCCAAGCTTTGTTCCCACATGACATTCCCACCATGTGTTCAGTCATCTCTGGAGGATGAAGCAAGCTCTGCTACTCTTTCAGACAGCCACTGGATTCCTCCCCCCAGGCTGTGTAACCTCCTGGCTGGGTGACAGAAGAAGGACACCAGGGCATGAGGATGTCCAACACCCTGTGCTCCTCCTCCCCACAGAAGCAGCAGCAGCCACCACATCTCTCCTCCTTCTGTGCTGTTCCTATAAAACCTTCTACCAAACATCATGGTCTAATTTATGGTTTCACAGCCAACACCAAGGACATCTTTTGCAAAATACACAAAAAAACATCTATCCCAAAAAGTTCTGTTGAGCACATCCTTCTGCCACGTGTAACACAAAGTTTGTGCCAGAGGTTAAAATATGGTGCAGCTTAAAAGTGGGCACTGTTCTGCCAGGGGTTAAGAAACAACCCTTTCCCTCTACACTCTTGGGCACAGTCCCAGCAAAAACCACCTGCAGTGACAGCAAATAGCATTTCTTTAACCTTCAATTCTTTAACTTGCATGTAAAGAAAGAGCCTAATAAAATTAATAATAATAATAATAAAAATGCCACACAACAAAACCACGTGGAGATCGACCAAGCAAGACTTTGTACTTCCTGTGGCTCCTCCATGGGAGGAGAGATTAGAAAAGTAACTGAGCAGCAGAGACAAAGCTCCAGCTGTATTTCACCTAACACTGAAGGTACACTTACACTATGGTGATGAGCACAGCCATTCACACTCTCAGAGCCAAACAGCGCTTCAAAGGGAGGGGAGAGGGAGAAAAAAGAAACAAAACCCCTCAAAAAACAACAAACAAAAAAAATCCCCAAACTAACAGAAGGAAAGAAGTAAAGTGTAAGTCAAAAACAGGACCACAGCTTGGAAAAACTCAAAGCAAACATTTTTGGCTGGTCAGAGCACAAACCCCAGCAATATCACTTAAACACACAGCAATTTAATGAATCTCCTCCTTTGCAAGCAGTCTAACAGATGCTCAAAATGAACTGCCTTGCTGCTACAATATGCCTGTATTAATGCAATTTGATGCCTGATTTCTATATAAACAAGTTATTTTATCTTCTACAGAGCTTTTTTTGGCTTTTTGGTACTATGATCTCAGCCTAGGTACTGGCATGTAAGCTTTCCTGAAGTAATGTTTTTTATCAGATAGGTCAAACACCAAAGGGAGAACTTGGTGACCTAAAGCAGTCCTGAAAGTGACCTTTCTGGATTAAGATAGGGCCCCTTAGGGTAGGGGAAGCAGAAGATGCTAAACCCACTCCATAAAAAAGAGCTGTCAAGTCATGAACACTCCATTCACAGCCTTCACAATTCACATTTGTGAAACTGGAACATTCCCAGCAAGTAAGCACTGCACTCTCTCTGCTTCCTCTCCTTTGCTCATGCCTCAAAACACTTCATTTTCCTGCTCAGACTGGGCCCTGGCTGCTGTGAATGACCCCAGTTCTCCTGCTGTCCCCCAGGTGAGTTTGTGGCAGCGAGCAGCAGGTACTTACTGCAGTTCTCTGCCCTTTTGTTCCTGTGGATCACTGTCTTTTGGCTGGGGGTGCTGAAGAGGCTGGTCCAGTTGACAGTGTGGTAGTAGCACAAATTGCTGTTGTCTGTGATATAGATGTTGCCAGCACTGATTTGCTTCAAGGACTGGAACTGCAGGGAGGTGATGCCTTGTTGCTTTAGAATGAGCAAGGAAAGGCCACTGGGATGAGAACAAAAATAGGAGAGAATAGGAATTAGCTTCAGAAGGCACATATTGTATCTGGTAGGGAATTGCCCACTGGAATTAGTTCCAAGTGTCAAGATGATCTTTCTGGAAAAACAGAATTGTTCAGAAAATTTTTAATTTGTGGTAAAACAAATATTTTATGAGTCAACATCCTGTTCTACTCCCTAGAAAATTATGAGGAGTGAGATACCAAAAGCTGTAATGCTCATAGCAGTAGGCCAAGCAGGCCAGCAGAACTCCTCAACCAGTTTCATTTTATCCATTAACAGATTTTTTTGAGATAATGTGCTGTTAGGAGAACTGAATAAAATTCAGATTTTTCTTTCAACAGCATTAATACTATGACACCTTATATTCTAAGAAGAAAATGACAAAATCATGCAAAATGTATTAAAACATCTTCTGCCAGACATCAAATTAATGTCATTCCAAGTAATACAGGAAGAAATTGTTATTTTCATGGAATTTTTTCCAGCCCACTTTCTACATTTCATTTTTCTTTTGTTGCAATATGTGGTTATCGCCTTTCTTCATCAAAGGAACAGTAAATGATTGTCTGTGCAACATGAAAATGACTGCACATATTTTATGACTGAAGATTAGTGAAGACAATATCCAGTTTCTGGGCATCCTTTAAGTTATTGTATTTTAATGATGATAATTGTTTTCCAGCTGTTCCAAATAAAAATTGCTGCCTTGGAACAGAATGCTGGGCTGTAATTCAGCCTCAAGGTTTCACTGCTATTCATATTCTGCTCGGGTTGCTGTTTAAGATCCCAGCAGAATCCCATGACTGATTTACTCCATCTGCAAGTGGGGATCCAGGGGTTGCTGTATGAATTACTCAGGTACCTCCTTGTGCTTCCCCCAGCATTTTTCACCATGTTTTCTTCTCTTCAAACCGATTTCTCCATCTGAGTTTTCACACAGAAACATCTCTGGTAAAAACATGGCACTACAGAGCTCATGAACACCTCACCTGCAAGGTGCCTCAGTGATTTCAATGATCTTCCACCTTTTACCTCTTCTTAAAACCACTTTTTTTGTTTTGGCACAGGAGCCTGCACATCTAATCACAACCACATAAACCCCTAATAATGAGGCTAAGTTCTACTACTCATTCCTTTTAAACTATGTTTCTTCACAAGGTATTTTAAACCACAAATGTAAGTTCCAGACAATGAGGTAGTAGCTATAGCCATGAACCAAGACTTTTTAAAAAAATAATTATGGTGAGAAGGTATTACCCATTATAAACCACTGATTAGCAAAGATCCTGGTAATGAACACCTTGGAAACAGAGGAAAAAAGATATTAATTTACAATGTCCTGCCCAAAGGATTTTGCATTCTCTGCTACTGAACAAAGAATCACAGAACACTAATAAAAATTATTCCACCAACAGAGAAGTTACCTTACCTATAGAGAGCTCTCCCACCAATGGTAACCAAGTTAGAAAACACCCTGAAGTCTGTCATATTCTCAGGCCAAGACTGTATGTTCAAATACCCTGAAGGAGGAAAAGGCAAACACATCAATGCCAATGATTTCAGCCAGGTATGAGTTAGGACAGGCTTAACATATAAAGACAGTGCCAGCTTGAGGAAAAGCAATAAATAAGGCAAGCTGCAGACTCTCAGGCTGCTCACCACCATCTCCTCCAAGAAAGCAAAGGAGAACTTGCCCTGATTTCTGAGGTGGGGACTGCTCACTCTCTGCACAAGTTGCTTTGTGCTGCACAGAGAGGGCAGTTCCCCATGACTTTGACTCAGCACTGGGCTGAAATGCAGAATACTTAGTTAAGCACAGGGGCAATTCCACCTCAGTAGCAGGGCTGAGACTGTCAGTCAGTGTGTTTAGAAATAGCAAATAACATTCACCCAGGTGCCAGATTATCTTTGACATTCATTAGGAAGGGATTAAGAGTTTACTTTTATTTTTAATCCCACTGGTTTGCTGAAATTCAAAACTTTTGAGAGATGAAGCATGCTGAGCTCCACCCAGCTACAAACAAGCTGTGGTGCCCAAAGGTTTTTGGGAGGTTTTTTTGTGCATGAAATTGAACATTTTTTTTTTTTTTGCATTTCCCTACCCATACATAATCAGAAATCAAATGAGAACTCAGAGCTGTAGTATCTTCCTCCCTGTAACCTGCATGGTGAAACAAGAAGCAAGATGCAAGAAAACAAAGTACTGAGTTCCAGTTCTGTGACTCCATTAAGAAGTCACAAAAAATGGGACTTACAACCACCCCACACATTACACATCTGTCTTTAAATTACAAAAGCTAACTTGCAGCAACTCCTTCTGTAAGACCAAGGAAAGGAGCTGTAAAAGCAGACTGGAACTTTCAAATGCTTTCAGGGGAAGAAAATGGTTTCCCACATTTCAGTATGACTTTCCTCACATTTCCCTCCCTTGCAACACCTGTCCTACTTTGCTAACATGGGACCAAGATCCCTTGTCCACTTACAGCATCTGCCATAATGGGCATCCCGTGTTCATGAGCAAAGGACAGCACATTTGTGAAAATCAACTGATACTGAAGTTTTCTGTACTAAACTTTTATAAAAATTACAGCGTGATGAACTCAATGCAAACAAGTACCTTGTGTTCTTCAGAAAACCCAACACATGACAACTATAAATGCAAAGTGAGAATTACTTAATTAAATAATGCAGATCACAGGAGATCAGAAGTGTGTTACCTGTTATCTCTCTCACTGTTTGGAAGATATTTAATTTCTCTGGATTGATGGCAGCGATTGTGTGATACGGGTCTCTGAAAGATGAAAAACACGTAATGTGACACTCTAAATAAGAAAAGATCAGGTTCTCCAAGCCATACCCTGTAGGAAACAGCTTTAAGGTGCTCAACACTTTGCTGTTATGAGGATATGTACCATGCTTCTTCAGCCTGTTGTTCCTGCAGGTCTGTGTCTTACTTCTCCCACATCATTTTGAAGGAACATAAAGGTTCAAAACTCATTCATGTTTTAGCAAATATTTATGCTATGGAAAATTAAGCAATTCTAAACAACCATGAGTGACCTTCCCAAAGGAAAGATGAATTTTCAGTGTTTTTTGCCAGGAAGGGTAGAGCTGTGATGCTGTATCTCAGGACTAACAAAGCTGCTCCTGAAAGGAGTGACAAGCTATAAGCAAAACAAAGCTAAGAGCATGCCAGCAGTTCCTGACACGTGGCATTTAAAGGGCACACTTCACAGAAGGTGTTGAACAAGGAACCTCTGAAAGTACAGATCTTTGCCAAGCAAGTCTGTCAATGAGAAATGAAATAACCTCCAAAACTCAAAATTTTAAAGCTAGATGTGCTATACTATAAAAAGATGAAGCTGACCTCCATTTTGAGAGTGTCATCACTTAGGAAATATATTACTTTCCTCCCCTATTTAAAGAAGTCAAACAGAAGCTTAAACCAAACAAAAATTCCTCTGCAATGGCATGTCATGGCATTTTTGTGGGTTTTCTGAGAGTAGGAAACATCCTCCATAAACATGGATTGTGTGTCTCCTCCTCTCCTCCTGCCTGCTGGGACACCTCATTCTTGGAACTGAAACAGGCAGGGGATCCACCTGGCTGTCTTTGGGGACAGGCCTCACAAGTCTGTGAGGTGACAAACTGATGGTGTCACCTCGAACCACCCTGAGGGGACTCCAGCCCAGCAGCAACAAAATGGGTTCTAGAACCTTAACAAAAAAGCCCAGTGCACCACAGAGGCATCAAACACATGTTATTTTAACAATTTGGGGCTCTCAGAAAACTAAATAAAAAGTTTTGACTACCTAACAGAAACATTCAAAATGCATTACCATCAAAAAAGGGAAACCCTTGCCTGCAATAAACATGAGGTAGCTGAATTTCACCTCTAAATTTGGAAGATAAAATAGCTTTAAAGATGCAGATATGCACTTAAATCCCTTAAACAGCCAAATGTCTGATGTTTTATCAACATATAAAACTGCAGAATAATGTATATCTTACTTATTATAAATAGTTGTGTACAAAACAATTAATAATTACATACATATTTTACATAAATTATAACTAATTCCCAAAGACTTAAAAGTTCAAGTGTTCAGGAAAGAAACTACAGAACCACAGGATCAAAACATAGGACAGGATCAGTTGTAACAGCACAGTTTCCAATGAAAACAACAACAAAAATACACTCTGCATCTTTCACAGAAATTACTCTGTCACTAACACAAGTCTTTCAATTCTCCAGAGAACCAGACTTTGAGTCCCTACAATCTAAAACACTAAAAAGTCATATTCTAAAAGCTGTAGTTCACTGTGAATAAATGAATTTGTAACAAAAGTTAAGTAAAAGTTGGAGAGGAAATAAGTAAGATTGTTGTTTCTCTATTCTGTCCATTCATATAACAAACTACTTGTGTAACCACTGTAATTTTTTTAATTTCCCTTTCATATTGCGGGTTTGCAAAACGTAATTGAAACTTGAAATAAAAAAAGCTGTTTCAGAAATATAAATATTTTCATTCCTTCTCAAATTTTCTCTTCTTTTAACAAATACTAATGTAATTCATGCTGTAGAAAAATTTGGGTTGCAGAACTCAGTGCCCTCATATTTTAGGCTTGCTGAAGTGAGTTTTCTTCATCAAGAATGAGACACAAAGTGCTACACAGTTCCAGATTACATGTCTTATTCTTCTGTAAAGTAGAACAAAATATTTTAACTTTCTGCTTATAGTCCAAATTTAGATATTTTTCAGACAAGTACAATTTTATCCAAGGTTGGGTTTGGTTCTTTAAATTTAGACAATTTTTTAATGTGCTGATATAACTTTTCCTGCAAAATCAGGTCTTATACTTGAAATTAAATTTCATGTAATGCACTGGATTAATCCACACAAAATTGCTCATGGACTCTAGCTGCTTGTCCTGCATTTACTCGATTTTTTCCTCTCCTGTGAGATTTAACAGGTTTCCATCCAGCCTCTCAGTGGGTCATTTGGCCAGAGCAGAGCCATGTGACACTTTGAGGTTCTTCTGGACCTATTACAATGAGCAAAATTTAAACCAAAATATTGGATTTATATACCAGTGCCAGTGAATTCTGTGTGCCTCTGCAACTGAAACTTAAATAGATTCTTCCAAACTGATTGACAAGAGGGCTGCTTTTGTGCACGTGTGTGCACTGACAGCCACCCAGACTGTGACAAGTTATGCTAAGTGAGGCTGTCTCTCTGCATATTCTGCATATTATTCTGTATATTCTGCTGGCCATACAAAGTTTAAACTCATGGAAGGTAACTTCTTCCCTTTTTCCCTTCCATTCTCTGATTGGCCTTTATTGTGATCCAGTATTGAGGACCTCATAAAGTAACCAGAGAGTCAAACTTGTCTTTTCTCTTCTAGTGCAAACAATTAATCCATCCTTTCTTTTCCCAGAGCTTGAATCTTAAGAATCAAGGCAAGTTTTCTTCACAATGGAAGGCAGAAAACTAATTTATCCTGGATCTGCTATTGCATAAAAGAAGCCAGCAGCCATCATTAAGAGGTGGATGCAATTGGTTTCAGCTGGCACCATGACATTAACAACTTCACATTTTGTCACTTACCCATGAATCCCAGTGACAAGGAAGATAAGGTTGCCATTGATCTTGGTACAGTTTACAAACTTGTCAATGTTGCTGGAATCCACTGTCTGAGCTGACACCAGGCTCCCTGTTCCAATGCCATCACAGGCTGCCAAAACAAGGAGCTTGTGTAAAGAACTAGGGAAAACAATTACTGAACAGAACACGTTGGCCTTACAGACACAAACCTTCATCTCATTCAGCAGAGAGGTGTTAAAACAGCCCCCCTGACACATATTCCAAAAGAAGCACACGCCAGTTTAAAACAAACAGAGAGCTAAAGAACCTGCCACAAAACCCTGCATACAGGTGAAGATATTTCCCATGGGATATAGAGGAGGGTACCAACCACACAAAATCCCACCACACAAAATGCCACTCAGCCCAGCCATGCCATTTCTTGGTGCACTGCACACTGCAGAAACTGGCTCTAACTCTGCTGGCTCCAGAGGTCCCCTTCTCTGGGGGACTTGTGAACTTAACCATCCTTGCCATAAGGCCCTTCAAAAGGTTGTATAAATAACTCATTATTTATCACCTCAACCAGCAAGTTCCTGGTGCCTGGAGGAAGTCTGGCAACCAGTGAGGAAACTCTGTGAAGCCTTTCTGTGTAATTTACCTGCATTTTCTGGGACACAGCATGCATCCAGGAACAAATCCCTAATGACTTCAACCATTTAATGTGTTCTGTCTTCCAAACTGGGCTCCTCCAATGGAAACTACCAGTAGAAGCTTTTAGAAACACGTGATAGCTTTCCTCCTGAGGAAGTAAGGAACTCTGTCCCTGTGTTTTCATGCATAAAACTATCTATTCAACAACAACAAAGTTATTTACCACAATTAAGCCAGATGTGGCTTCTGTTAGGACTGAAAAGTGGCATAGGCCCATGTGGGAAAACTTATGGTGCTTTTCTCCACAGATATTCAAGCAGGGAGCAGAAAGTCTCCCTGCTGGAGTCTAGAACAGCAAAGTAACCTACAGATTTCAGTCTTCTCAACAAAAGCATCACTACTCTGTGTAGACACTGAGAAAGGAGGTAAAAGATTCTGGGAAAGCAGAGACAGAGGAAGGAAATGTGAATCTAATGTTGTATTGACAAATATGAGACATCTCACACATTGAAGTCAGGGCTTTTGGAATGGCCCCCTTTGGAATGACAACAGGACAATGCTAAATGTCCAGGAAATACTTGTCATTAAAATAACACAATGAAGAATTCTTTCTGATTTCTCTAAAACCAACAGAGAAATCCTCTTCATTTGTATCTAATAAAAAGTAATTGGTTTGGTTATATTACCATTAAAACTTAATATATTTTCACTCTATTTTATGTGCTTGACACACAACCTACATAGCTCAAAGTTTTGTGGGTATTCAAAGGCTACAAATATTCTACAACACACCATGAAGGGCAATTCATGCCAAAATAACACCCTGAGTAGACTACATTCAAGAAAATTTACACTGAACTACTGCCTACCTTTAGGACAAATGTCAGTGCAGGGCTTGCACATCTTAATACCATTTTCTTCAACCTCCATCTTGGAGCTCGGACATGCCCGGACACAAGAGCTGGAATCTACCACAAAGTTGTCTGAAAAAAAGAGGGAGATATTGGCAGAAAGTGAATAAAAGCTGGGCAGAAAGTGAATAAAAGCTGGGGCAGAAAGTGAAAAAAGCTGGGATATGTTTTTGAACTCTGTGTCAATACCTAGTGCACTTTCCCAGTGACATTAACATTCAAAGCTCTGTGTTTTCAAAAATGTATAAGCAAAGTAGGCACGTTATCACAGATTTATGAAAATCCATGAATTGTCAGGCCTGATCCCTCTTTCTCCTCCAATTTGGCCTGATTAGTAGTAGCAGCAGGGAAAAAAATGGTTACACTAATTGGAGAGAAATAAAGCAAGATGGTCTGTCCTGTCTTTTTCATGCACCCACAAAAATATACATCAGGGATAAAACAGTGCACAGGACAATAACAAGTATTTAAAATTTTTCCCTGTTAAACAACTGCCAAAGGGAATATAGACTGATCCTACCTAATTAAAACTTAATACTGATAAGAAAGGAAAAAAAAAAGATAAGTGTTCAATGAAGTATTTGGGCAAATAATTATATGCCTTATAGAGCAGGATATCAGGTTCTTAACAAACCAATCTTGCTTCAACAAACCCACCACTATTACAGGCAGAACTAGGCCCTGGTGGTCACAGCCCCCAGCTGCTGTCAGTCCTCCACAGAGAGTCAAAATTGGGATTTGGGGTTAGGTTGAATTATGGCTCCATTTAATATAAATAGCCCATCCTTCTTACATGTAATTTATGGATAAAATAATTAAAGCACAGCTGTAAACCTTCATGGAATGGAAGGCAGAGCAAGAATACTGTCTCCTTTATTATTCTTTCCAATTAAACCAGCACATTTGAAGACTGTGTAAGTGATGACCCTATAATTTTTTCTGTTACTTGTCATCATCTGGCTGGTATCTCAGAAGTATGTTTTACATGCATGGGATTCTTCTTTTTTTAACTCCCTCTTCCCCTCTAATTTTAGTCTAGAGTTTTAAGACTGCATTGTTGTCAGTATTATAAGTTTATTCCTCATTGGGACAGAACTTCTCAGACTTTCTGTCAAACCATCATTATTCCAAGAAAAGGGCAACAACATCATGAAAGCATTTGGTGTCAGGTGCTGGTTGTGGACTTATTTTTCTGAAACAGAAATTCATACCCTTCTACAATCCCACGATTTTAACTATTTATTTCCACTATTTTGGAATTTATAAATACTGAACTGAAAGCATGAATGTAACAAGCAGTGGACCATGAAAACATAAACCACCTTTCTTTAGGAAAATCACTCTAGGATCCTTGGCAAGTGTCAGCAGCACAGAATGTCACTGTCTTTAGTTAACACCTGACTGCATTATTACAGGCTGCAAGCACATGTGGAGTGATGAGATTGTGCTCTGCACTCAGCTCTCATTCTCTCACTGTTTTCAAGGCTCCTGAAGTGCAACTCCAACTGCCCATCACTGCAGGGGAAGGCAGAGAGCAGGGCAGGTAACACAGCACTCACGTGGGCACTTCTTGACGCAGAAAGCCCCGTAGGTGTACTTGGCATTGTGGTTGTGCTCCAGCTGGAAGGTGGTGGGGTTGTACACAAAGGTCTGGGGGCACTGTGTGACACAAGCACCACTGTCATTGAAATTCATACAGGCCTGCAAAACAAGGGAGAAAAAAAAAATATTGACTTCAATTATGGCTGCTTTAGGGGTTTTTTTGGTGTAAAAGATGGCCTTGATGTGGCTTGGTGTGACGGTGAGGAATGTGATACAGAGCTCTTGAACATTCATTTAGGCTACTTGGATTTTGCTGGGGTCTTGGCAAATATGTGACTTTTCAAATTAGGGAGTTTGGTGAGTCCCCTTAATTGGCAGCAGTTGCCTCTTACAACACTTACTACAAAACCAAAACAGCACTGTAATTTGTTTCATAACTATTCACAATCAACTAATTCTCGACTTGATAGGACATTCTAAAACTGCCAAGAGTGAGCAGCTATTTACCATCTCCTAAGCAAATGCTAATGACTTTTACAGAGGTCCAACCCTTTAGATCTCTTACAGTATGAGTACATCATCCCCCTGAAAACTGCAATTCCCAATTAGGAAGCAAGAGGGATAAGAACTTCTTTTGAGCTAGCACAGGAGGGGGCCGTTTCCCAAAGTGGTAAATTTAACAAGGTCAGTTGCTTCTCATACCGAGAGAGGAAAATAGGACTTTGTCCCACTTAGCATTCAGGCTCTGCCACACACAGCTGACAGAGGACAGGGCCCTGACAAATGAAGAGGCGAGTGTGTGGATAACAAAAGTAATGGGATGCAGGGAAAACAATTGACCATGCAAGGCTGGTAATTAGGAATAGAGAGACCCACTGATTTTGACATTCCTTATCAGCACACATCCTGTCTATGGTTTTAACCACAGATTATAAGAAAACTGTTGGAGCAATTTTTACTGAGCATGGTGTGAATGGAAGATTTGTGTGAATATGAAAGCTGGAGCCTGGCTTGGATCCCTCTAACAGTTTAAGCAGCCACTGTAACTGGGTACTGCCTCCCCACTAACCTGTAATCCTGGCTGCTTTAGAAGTGTTAGTCTAGGAATGAATCCTTCTGGTGTTTTTCCAGGTTGTTAGAATACAGATCTTTTGTGTCTTCAAAGAGTCAACAAGTATAAAAATAATATATGTGTCCTGTCCCCTTCCCTCCTGGGCTGGGACTGAGAGAAAAGAGAAGAAGATTCCTCTCTTCTACTCATTTTACTAGCAGTCCTTATCTCCATTTGGACCAGGACCAGCAGGACCATGGGGCCTGTCACGCCAGAAGATTTCAGAAAGGAGAGGTTAATAATGTACCCAAGGACAAAATCTGCTGCTGAAAGGGACAAGCAGGGAGATCCGTGAGGAAAGCACTGTCCTACAAGGAGCATGTGCTAAGCAGAACTGCTGATCCTGCCCTTCCTGGTTCCTTCAAATGCTGATTACAAAACTTGCCAGTTTTTTCACAAAAACAGATTTTTTTTTTTCTCCCCTTACAAAGATAAACACTTTACTCAGAACTGGATGGGAAGTCTACCCGAGAAATAGGGTTGTGTCACGTTTCTGGTTCCACTAGGCACTCAACCAGGCCCTCCTACACATTTCAAGTCCTAGACCCAGTTTGAATCTGAGATTAGAACTTGGTGTTACCGTGTTGGCTTGCATTTATGACAGATGATGATTACTGTCTTGCTCTTAGAACTGAATATGCAAATGACTGGATGGCAGCATATGGAGGAGGATGGATGAATTTTATCTACAGATATTAAAACCATATTTAGAACAGGATGCTGTTGTGAGATGCCATAATGCTCTAAAGGATTTTTAATGCTTCATAAGCTGTACTTTTGCTTATTAATAAATACTAATATAGTTTGTTTCCTCAACTCATTTCTTACATGTTGACTTAAAAGGTACTCCATCATGTGCATGTACAATTCTCTGATAACAGTTTAGCAAATGCATAAAGCAAAGCACACCAGTACTCCTTGGAGACATGACAATTCTTAGGAAAAACTCATCCAGAAGATCTGGGAGCCTTTAATTTACGACTGAAATGTTTTATATACATTCGTAATTGCTTCGATAATATATGCAAATTTGTAGCATTTTGTGCTAAATGCTGCTAATTTGTGAATAAAAGCATGGGGAAATACACAGGGTAAAAACAAAGTCCTGTGTCTCAGCTGAAAGCTAAGCACAGTTGTCTATAGCCTAAAGGGTTACCCTTTTCACCCACTGTGTCTAAGCAAGTAATGACTAGTCCTGAAAATTGCCAGACCCCTGCTGAATTTCTTTTACATTGCTCTGGGGCCAGGAGGGAATGAGAATAAACCCTGGGTGCTTCTCTGCTGTATCAGAACAAACACACTAGTTGATTTTTAGCATACATATTTCCATGGCTGCCACAATTCAGCAAGTCTAACTTTCAGGCTGCAGCATTACACAACTTATGCTGCCAATAATTTCTCCTTAACCTTTGAAAATGTGCACACATCAACACATCAGCTCTGATGTTGTTCCTCAATGCTCATTTGGGAACAATGACTGCATTTTCCCTCTTCTCTTTACCTGTTTACACTGTACATCACACAAGAAAGAATGATATTTTCCTATCTCTCTAGTTCCAAGCCAACAGAGAACTTCCAGTGACTGGAAAAAAAAAGCCATACCATATGTGCTGAGCATCTACTTGAGAAAAGCTACACAGAAGAGTTTTAGTAAATCCTGTTGGTGGCTAAGTCAGGCCACCACTACAGTTCAGCAGCAGCCAAAGAACAGCACTTAGAGTGTGGTTTTGAAGCACAAAACCTACCACTGTCAAACAGTCAGGGCCAGCCAGAGAAAGCTTCATTTTTGTCATTTCATTATGAGCCACTTGCCCACAGTTTCAAAACATCAGCAATTTTCCATATCCTCCTCCCAACCCCACCTGGCAGTCAACTTCACAGGTATTTGTCTCTTCAGTCCCATGAGCACCTTTGAAAACCCACCTCTCTCTGCAGGTTGTAATTCTAGGCTTCTTTAGACCTAGGTTTGCTTCCCCTGAAACTTGTCTCATTGAGCCAGTGTGATGAACTACATATTTTTTGAGATCACTTTTGGATTCTAAACCTCTTAGAAATAATGGATTACAAACAAGACAGATTTTTTTAATGGCCTGGATGTTTAAATTGTCTTTCTTTAAAGAAAAAAGCCATTTCTTCTTTCCATCTGAAGCACACATGCAGTAACATGCATTTGAGAGAGAGTGTTTTAGGAACCACTTTCCTTCCATCTCCACAAAGAAGCATGCCCAGTAAAAAAGCTGAATTTAAATTAAGTCTGGCAGAAATAGGGAATGCCTTACACAGAGAAGCTAAATGGTATTCTTGACTTTCCTGTGAAAAGCACACAGAGCACTAATAAAAACCATGTTCAAATGTAATGACAAATACTTCTAAAAATTTGCTATCACCTCTAAAAGCTAATTTTGGAAAAGAAAAAGATAAAAAATTACAGAGATAAGCATATTAATGCTTCCCAAACTGTATTTACAAATCTCATAGATCTGTTAATGGGTAATATTAAGCAGATAAATGATGTTAATAGAATATGAAAAATACTAAACATTAAAATTTACATCCTGAATCTGCGAGTGTGCACACAGTACATCAGAAGGGATGAAATCGTGAATTTCATGGATTAAAGCATTAAGAATCTGCAGAGTGAGTGGCAGGAAGAAGGAAATACTCCCACGTACAAAGCAGTCGGTGTCCTTGGGTCCGGAGCAGCCCCCGGCGCACTCGCGGTGGCAGCAGTCGCTGACATAGGGCCCGTAGCAGCGGCCGTCACACTGCTCTGCACACACCGTCTTGGTCACTGCAGGGGCAGCAGAAGGGACAGCGTCACACACAGGGACAGGCACAGAGCTCCCCAACTGCCCCCCCGAGCCAGAAACCCACAGACTGCTGGAAAAAGGGCCAGGGAGTCAGGGAACTGCCTCAGCGGGGCTGGCACCTGGATCCAGAATGCCTGAAGGATGCCTG
>JACBWW010000231.1:815-64813 GCA_020086605.1 Lanius collurio | reverse complement strand
GGGGTTGTTTTTTTCTCTCCCTGGTCTTCCTTCCTGTCCCTTTTTTTTCATTAATGTGTATTTCTGGTTTGGCTTGTGATCTGCTTTAGAAATAGTATTTCATGACTTTTCATTTCCTCTTGTAGATGGAAACTGGAGTCAAGATGGGAGAGCAATCTCCAATTACTGCTCTAGACAGCAATCCTGCTGATGTGTCTGCCACGGGTAAGGCTGATTTAATTCCCTGCCACCCTTTTCCTTGTTCCTTCAATAACAGTCAAACAGAACATAGTGCATAGTGAGACTCAATAGTCTTCAAAAAAAAGGGAATATTGCACTGTTTTTATACTCCTAAATAAAGGACTGAGATCAATGGATTTTTAGTAGTTTCTGTCAAATATAACTTACATTGTCTCTAACAAACAGCTGAAGCCAAACAAAAAATGAGTGATCACAACATTTGCTATACAGCAGTAATGATAATAGACTCAGTAGAAACCAGATAATGAAGACTCATGTATAGATCAAGATTAGGTTGCCATAGAAACTGTGCTTTCTTGATTTGATGAAATTCTGGGGATGTATGCTGCTTGCATGTTTTTTTTTCCTTAAATCAGGGCAGCATATTGAAAGGATAGAAATAACATGCAGCCCTCTTAACAGCTTTTCAGTTAATAACAAATACAATATGTAGTGTATATTTGTGCTTTAGAGTCGTGACATTCAAATAATGGCAAGAGTCACTGATCACATCTCTAAATATCTATTTTGAAAACAACATTGAAGGAAAAACAGAGTTTGTAAAATTTGGTTAGAACCAAATCTGAGCTGAACAATTGTAATTCCTGTGGGAAACAGATGTGTTGTATTTAGAAACAGGGAAAATTCAGGAGTGACACAATAATGGGAGTCCCAAGTCCCCACTGACACTGTGATAGAACTGACTCTGTTCAGTATTTCTCTGTGCAGACCTGAACTTTATTCTTTTTCTTGAGGCAGTAGGAATTAAGCATAAACTGAGCTTCTCAACTTGATGTCTAATGTACTGTGGAGAGGAAGAATCAATCCACAGGATCTGATTCATTCCAGATGTCTCCCCACTGATGTTATTTCAATTGTACCTGCATTTTTTATAGCCCACATTAGATATTCAGATTGAAAATGAAACAGTTCCCATATTGCAAATCTGACCAGTTTGTTTCCTTCCTTGGAGGGTGAGCTGACCAAATATGGGCTGTTGAAACTGGAAAAGTTTTAGTATTGAATACATCTGGAGATTAATGATGGCACAGTTTTTACATATTGACCATGAAAAACACTACAACCAAATCAAAGACACAAGACAAAAGTCTTATTTTTTACTATATTCAGAATAGAAGACTCTTGGTTAATCTAATTCAGTACAGAGGAGCTTCACTGTTTGGATTCAGCAGGAAGGGCAGAGTCTCTTACCACAGCTGGGTACCACAGGGAGAGCAGGGAGCACAAATACTCCCAGTGCCAGTTTGTGCTGCTCCTTGCCATGGCTCATTTTCTTCTTGTTTAACAGCACATCCTTTGTCAAACCTGCCACTTCTTTCATGCTGCCCTTTTTCAAGGATAAACTTTCAAAGATAACCTTGAAAAATTAAAGTATTTTTTAGATGAGATACTATTTTATTTTAACACTTTATGAAAAAATCAGCATCGTTTTGGGAAGTTTTTGCACAAACTCACACACGAGGCTTTTTCATTCTGAGCTGAAGTGAAATTGTGCCAATTCCACCAAGGTTCTAGCCCACTGTCTTCAGAATTTAATATAGCATGTGAGAGGTGTTAGTGTCAGAGATTTTCAAGATGTTTTAGTTTATGCTTTTGGCATGTAAAGAGAATATAAATTGCTTTGAGCTTAGAAACAGATACTCTGTGAAACTTAAAAAATTTTTTAAAAAACTAATTCCCTGTGATTCCTTCTGTTCCTTTAGGAGAATCTCAAACTTTTCTTGTCAAAAGCTAGTTTTGGTTTCAGCACCTTTTTAAGTCATTAATGAAATTATAAATTAAGATCTACATTATGTTTATAAATAATGAATGCAAACAATTTTTTTTATTTGCATACATCTAAAATCCAAAGAGATAGTTAAAAAAACCCTTCAAACTTGTGTTTCTGACTATAAGGGTAGAAGGGGCTGATGGATGATGGCCTAATGGACAGGAGTTCTTGGAAAAGTGTTCCTTCCCTGGAAAAAAAAATACTGAGAAGCCTGGGGAATTCAGCCTAAGCTCCTTCCACACAGCCCTTGGCTGGGGTCATTCCCTCTCTTTCCCCAGTGTTTTCTACATCACTCCATGTCAGTTATGCTGAGGGTGTGTCTTGGAGGTCTCTCTTGGAATTCACAAGTGTGTTTTCCCCTTCTGTTTCCTGAGTGTCTGTGTATCTCTGAGAGAAAATACCACAAGGAGAAGCCATATGCTTGATGGATCACTCAGAGTTATTCCTGGTTATTTTCTGTTAGTTTGCTACTTGACACTTCTTTATGTGAAAAAAAATAGTGGAAGTGATTGATACCCATAATTTTTGTTGATTACAATTATGTCTTTTAAAAGAAGAAGTCAGTCTAAGGATTAACATGTGTTTTTGGCAAGTGGGTATTTAGCTGGCATCCACTTGATGATCTGAGCTACAGAACAAATTTTTCAAAGCAATAGTTACAACTACATCATTATTACTTTATTTTTTTTATTTCCTAGTTATTGCCCCCAGTCAGAATGATGATTATGAGCCCCAAGGAAAGAACTCGAGTATTCACCTCAAAACAGAAAAGCTGGAGAGGGTAAATACTTAAAATCTTCTGAGTTTTCCTTCTTCCTCTTCGTGATGCAGGTAAAACCTCTAGACAATATTTCTAGGCTGAAAAACTCTAAGGTATAAATGACACACAGAATTTTCTATTTGGGTAGTTCTTTAGTGTTGCAGACCAATATTTCAGTTTATATATTGGGCAAATTACTGGTTTTGTTAATCTAATTACTGATTAACTCTTTTGGGAATCAGAACATCCCTCAGGATTTTTAAAGCAGTTATTAAGGACAAAGGGGTTTGCTTATTACACTCATCTGTATTCAAGGTTAAATAATATCTGAACATCTCTCAATTAGAAGGAAAAGTCACAGAGTGGCTCTGGAATAAAAGTGTTGTCAGTGAGAGTGTACTGGGATACAAAGGCTCTTTGAAGTGTAGCTCTTTAATTACTCCCCCATGTCCCTGCAGTCATTATCCTTAGTCCTTTCTTTTTTCACTCCAAAGTAAGTTTTTTCCTTCCAGGCACTGAATTATCTTGGGCTTCAGCTCACAGATGAACAGCAGCAAGCCCTAAGGCAGCAACTTCATAGAGATTCTAAAGGAACAGTGTCTTTTGGAGGTAATAATTTGTTAATTACCATAGAAAATAGTGAAAAGTAGGAATACAGAAATGGTAGATAATAACAATTATTATTTTTTTGTCAGTGTTTGGTTGCTGCTGCAAATAAAATGATAGTTTGAGGCAAGGACCTTATTTTACTGTAGAAAATAAGCTTGAAATTCTGAAACTAAGTATTGGGAATGCAAATCACAAATTTATCTAATTAAGAGCAGCCTTGGGAAGTTTTATTTTGTGCTCACAAAATCCTGAACTTTTTGTTTTGACAATAGGGAGCTGTAATTTTTCCAAAAATTACTTGGGAGAGTTTTGATGGTTAGAGAGGCTTCTTGAAGCAAGTAAACTGATGGATCATTTAACTTCAGTATGTGGGAAGCAAGAACATTTCAAGTTTGCATATAGAAACAGATTTGCAGGGAGACCATCAGAATTCTTCCAGCTGAACCTAATTCTGATGGGATTGGGTTGCTGTTGTTGGTTATGACAATTTTGGTTGATGACACTGACAATTTAAAAATATTTTTCAGAAACTGTGAGACATGATGGTTCTGATGCTAAAACTGATGGAAATTTCACTTTTCCTAAAGTCTATGAAAAAAAATAGTGTGTGAAAACTGGTATTTTGTACTTAAACATCCAAAAAGGTTCTCAGCGAGAAAGATATTGGATCTTCTGCCTGATTTTATGTGGAGTAAACTGACCTTTGTATTTCCACCTTTCTGTCATAGTGTAGCAGAATTTTTAAATTAAAAATGTATGGGTAATCCAGGTCATGTTGATTGTGAATGAGGGAGTGATTGTATTTAAAACTTTCAACTTGGTCAACATCAATTTTACCAAGCCTCTGGCAGGGGTTTTAAGGGCCTGAAAAGGAAACCATGAGCTCAGAGCTAGCAGGAAATTTTTCCTTTTTCCTGTCTCCTCTGGTGAGGTCAACTCATTGGGAAGAGCAGGTATGAATACCTGGTGTGCAGATTTATTTCATTTTTCCCAGACACCTGCCAAATGCAGAACATCCCAGGTGCTTTGAAGGTGAACTTCACACCACCTCTGTTTTGTTTTCTCCTTCACAATTTGATTTGAGGACATTTCATCCCACAATGTGTTTTGGTCTTTTTTATTCTTACCATCTTTACCAGAACTTCCTCTTTGGAGCCATCTCTCTGATTTTCATATTTTCCTTTAGGAAGCTGAAAGGGCAGACCCTGCATTTCTCAGAGTGGCTGTTCTTGGTGATTTTGGGAGTTGTGTTACATCATTGATCTGTCACTAAGCTGAACTTCTGGGCCACAACAACAAAATCTGAACTGTTTTCTTCCTAGATTTTATTGAAGTTTCAAGGAATTTGTTGTCCATGCAATCAGATGAAACTGGTGATGGCCACAAATCTGTCCCCTTTAGGGTCAGTGAAGTTGCCACCTTACAGGACTCACAGGTAAAATAGGTGTCTGCTCCATGTTTTAACAGCTGGGGGGATATTATTGGAGAGTTTGTTGTATGTAAAATAACTCCAAATCTTGGGCAGATGTTTAAAACAGCTCCATAGCATGGGGTGCTTTAAGATAACTTAATTTCCGTGAAGCTTTTTTAAGCAGCAATTAATAGAAATAGAAAGCAATTAATGAAATTCAATTGTGGTTTGTTGTATGTCTGGACAACATTGATTTACTGAGGTCTCTTAATAAGATTTGGATTGTTCCAACCTGTGTGAACTACTGCTACAGTGGAAACCATTTTATTCTAGAGGTTACTTTTAAAAAGAGCACTTTTAGTATATGAACACTAAAATAAAATGCCTATTATTTAAAATATTAAAATAGTGATGTATTCTTGATACCTTTAAAACCACTTTATTAATCCATTTTAAAAGGAAAAGTAATTGTTCTTCGGAATATCAGTTGGTTAAAATTTTCTTAAATATTTTTAGCATTTTTAGATCTATAAATCATCTTAAATTTAAGATTTTCTTCTCATTTTGTTAACAAGAACTTTTAATATTAGATGCTAAAGACAATGGAAGGCTCAGTTAGCAATACATTCAAACCTTACATATTTATATACACACAGTTTGTAACCTGTGATTCTTTGGAGGATGATGTGGAAAGACTTAAGAAAGAAAGAAATGAAGCTTTAAAAGAAATTAGTAAATTAAAGGTAAAACAATTTTTATTTGCTTTAAATTATTCAAGAAACCATTTTTTTGTGTGTTTGTATAGTAATTTACTGTTTTTTTAATGTCATGTGAAGTTTTTCATAAATAAATAAAATGGCAGTGCAAACAGTCCTAGTCACATTTGAAGACTGCTTACAATGTATTTTGGAGACAGGGTATTCTGGCTGGTACACTGATTTCTAACACATCTTTTAATCTGATCCACAGAGAAATTATATTAAGCAGACATTTCACAGAAGTGAATTTGGAGAAATTGCTGATTTGCATGGCAATTTTATTTAAAAATGTGTAATGTTAGTAACTGCAGAGTCTGAGCATGTGCTTATACTTCTGAAAGGAATCAGAACTGGAGGATAAATTAATCTGTGTGCAAAATTAATACATATTTTCCCAGACATTACAAAATTCCCAAGACCTAAGCAGTAAATATTCTTATTGTTGCTTAATACCCTAGGTTCCTACCACATTCCCATGGTCCTGAATTTCTTTTTTAACAAACCAAAAGATAGAAAGTTCTGTATTCAGCACTGTTGTGGTTTGACCAAACCACTACAAGCACACATAACTCTGATTCCTGGACAGGAATATTGAGCTTGGGATAAAGACAATTTAAAAAATTGCCTCTTGGTCCAAAAAAGTTCTTGCTGTAAATTACAGAAACATTGGGTTGAAATGGCCACAGATCTGGTGTGTTCTGTGCCCAAGGATTCTTCTTCTGGGAGCTCTGTACTGGAATGAGAGAACCCCATTTACATTGAATGCAGTATTAATTAATGAATTACTGACCCAGAGTCCCTAAATTGCTGATGTGGAAAACTGTCACTGATCAATCTATAATTAATTGCCTTATTTCTTACACTCTTTTACACATATCCCAGAATTGTACAGTAAATAATCCTAAAATACTCGAGAAACTTGAACAGCATCAATGAACTCACAGAAGAGTTAGCTTTTTGAAATGGTTTTATCACAGGTTTTGTGAAAGCTGTTGATAGAAGTTAAATGTTGCTACCTGAAGTTTTGAAAGAGCAAATTGTTTTGGGACCAAAACTCTTTCTTGTATTATTCCCTTTTGTTAAAAACTGGGGGTTTGGAGCTGGTCCCTGGACTAAAGTGCAAAGTAAAAACCCTTAAAAACATCTTAAAATACATCCAACACATCTTAAAACATTTGTAAAAGTAGACAATGAACATAGGAAAAATAACTCTTACAGTCTGCAAGTGGTTTAAAGTTCGAAAAGGGATTTTTTTTTAACTGGGGAATTTTTAACTTGGGATTTTTAACTTGGGATAGTACAAATAAACTACTAGAACAGTTGAAAACACCAGCAATAGAACTTGATTGTTGTACCTGGGCTGATGGGTTAATTTTAACATTCAATTTAAAAACATTTAACTCAAAATTAACTAATTAAAGCACTTAATATGCAAAGACCAAGCATAATTAGGGATTTCCTTTATGACACCTTTTTTTTTTTCCAACAGGAAGAATTGTCTGAATCTGTGAACTTACAGAAACAGTTAACAGAGCAGCTACAAGTAGTCAAGCAAGTACGTTGAAGTTTCTAAAAATTACAATTATTTAAAATTTTTAATTGTTTTTTTTGTGGAAGGGAGAAAGGAGCACTTCTTTTTGTCTTGGTGCTCATACAGACTATGCTTTCACACTGATTTCAACACAAAGTGGTTCTTGTGTTACTACAGAGCTTTTGATTAAAAATGGAGAATTGATCCTTCAGTTTTTAGAGCAGCAGTATATTTCTCTGCTATTGAATTAAGAGTGGAACCCTAAGACCAGCTGGATCAATGAAGCAGGATAATGATATAGTAAAACCTTTGTGGTTTTAAGTGTTTTTGAAGAGATTTTGCTGCTCTTAGGCAAGTGTGCCTAATTTACAGTCCTAACATTAACTATTTTATATGTCAGCCAGTCTTGAGTGTGAAAAACTAACCAGGAAAAGAAATTGTAGTAAGGGGTTTGTGAGGAAAGCCTCCTTTCTGTCTCCAAATCTATCTGTAATTATGAGCCAGTAAATCAGAGTATTTGGCCTCCTTGAGTCTCTTAAAGGAAATTCCCAGTTAAATGTGAGTCTCATGTCATTTATAGCCTGCATTCAAAACCAAGTTACTTTCCTGTTCCCTCTTTCTCCTGAACACCCTGTCAGCTTTTTCCTTCCCATGAGCTGCCTTCCTTCCCTGCTGCACTGCTGCACCCATCCTTTGCAGGTTTCTCATATCAGATGTCATGTAAAAATGCAAGATAAAGTTGAAAAATCCCATGTATTAAGATTAGTCTTGTATTTTTGCTCATAAGACTATTTGAGCACCTTCATTATTACCTTTTAATTCTTGAATATAAGAGAACTGCTTGGAAGCTTTTTCCATTAGTATTGTGTAGTTTCCTTCTGTACTCTGTGGGAAATGAATTGGGTTATCTTCTGGATAAAATTTAACTGGAAGATTGTTCCAGTAATGCACTGGAAGTTCCCATTCTCTGACTGTGTTGTTCTAGACCAGGGTACTTGTTCTGTGTTTTAGTCCAGACTAAAGCTATCACAAAGTACAATCTCCAGTAAAAATCTGCTTTTCCTGGGAAGGCAGCCTTGGGCAGGGCTGGTTTAAGATGTCTTTAAGTGGCAGCAGTGCCCATTTGCCACCACTCGAGGTCCTCCCACTTTTATTTTTCTCGGGTGCTGTTGTGTGGTAGTGAAGTTCAGCTTTGCCCTGCAAACCTCCCGGGGATAAATACTGATTTTCTTGTAGGCATTGAAAGGGTTCCATATAGAGAAGTCAAAGAGAAATAATAAATTATATATAATTATAGCATTGTGTGATCTGTTTTAGGAGATGTAAGTGGGCTTTTAACGGACATTTTCTTTTGTTTATAATAAGTGCATTTTCAAGTATTTTATATGTATTTTTATATATATATTTCTGTTGTTGAAAACCAATATGGGCACAGAGATTCATGATGATAAGTTTTTTAGAAATAGGCTACCTACAGTACAAGTTGCCATTTAACTTATGATGTGCATTCCTGCTTGAGCTGGAGTTTAATGAAAGGAGTTAATGAGGGCATTATTGAGCCCTAATGGCCTGATTAAAAGTAACAATCAAAGTAAACAAAAAAAAAAAAACAACCAACAATTAAAATCTATGCTTAAGGTCTTCTGACTTCTGTGTAATTTAAGCATTTTTTAAAAATTACTGCTTTCATGAAAAAAACAAGGTTTTAAATGAGGATATAGGTTACCAGTCATGTATTGGGTTATATTTTGTGGTATTCCTATTTTCTACTAATTGTGAATTGCAGAGATTACAGATTAATTAAGGCAGGGGTACAAATATTCTGGTTAATAAACATGCTTTGTTAGTACCAATTCATTAAACAGTGCTTGATTCAGTAACTAACAGCATGAATAAACTCTTAAAATTAGAAATGCTGCTAAACTTGCAGTGAGGTAGTAATTATTTTCTAATATTGGTATGTGACAATTAAAATTCATTAATTGATCTATTTTAGCTTTGAAGTTGTGATAAAGCACTATATCTTTGGGGCTTCCTTGAAATCATAGGTAAGCTGAATTTGGCACAAAACACAGAAAGGCACTTTTGTGTACCTGAAGTCTTGCCAAGAGCAGGAATGTGAAATCTGGAATGATGTCTTCTGTCTTCCTGGAGGGGTTGGAGTGGATCCTGTGCTGCCTGAGAGTCCTGGAGTGTTCCAGCCTGGATGACCCCACCTGTACTGCAGCTTTTTCTGGGCAGTTTCTGTCAGCTGAAGCCCTTAGCTAAACATAGTAAATGGGAGAGCCTGTAGAGATAAGATAGTGTTTGTGGTATCCCAAACTCCTGGCCTCGGTTCCTAGTGCTGAGATTTGCTGTTCTGTGGTTATTCTCCCTAACAGGGAAACAGGGGCTTTGAATGGCTGCTATTTTGGAAGCAGTATCTATTTATTTCACCCTGCCTGAAAGAAGTATTGGGTTTATTTCACCCTGCCTGAAAGAAGTGTTGGATTTATTTCATTAGTTTTTTTTATTTTAATACATAGTAAAAATAGTAAAGGTTCTTTTGATGGATAATTTCAGCATACAATTTTTGTAAAATTAATCAACAAGCACAGTTGACTTGTAACTACAATTTTCATGTGGTTTGAAAGAATATCTTAGTTCTGGTGTTTGTGGTGGCTGGAATAAAACTTGGATAAAACCTTCTGACACTCTGAACCTGTACCTTGAAAGTGCTTTTCTACAGATTCAGCTTCTGTCCTCCAGCTTTCAGTTCCTTATTGGTTGTAGTGGCTTCATACCAGATTAGAACAATTGGTCCCATCAGGCATTTATATAAATGAAATTTTAGCAGCTGCAGATTTCCTGTCTGTTGTCTTAGAATCCTAGATTGGTTTGGATTGGAAAGGACCCTAAAGCTCATCTCATTCCACCCCGTGCCATGGAGAGGGACACCCTCCACTATCCCAGATTGCTCCAAGCCCATCCAGCCTGGCCTTGGACTCTTTTTTCATGCATTTGAGTGAGACAAGAGCTCGTGTTGCTGAAGTGGGTGCTACCCACCAGTTCTTCACTGGTGGGGCCCCCTTAACTGCATAGGTGAGAGAACCCACTGTGTCCCCACAATGCCAGCTCCAGTAACTGGAGAATAGGGAAACCTGGTGGAATCATTCCCCTTTGTGCCCCTCTGCTCCAGCAAACAGCTCTGGTGTGTCAGAAGACTCTACTAATTCAGTTGTAGTGTGTATAATTGTTTAATTGTAATGCAAGAAGCCATTGTTCCTTAATTATTCCTTTAGGTCTTTCACTGTTGAAATCTGGTCATACTTCATCTGCTATTACAGAGAAATTAATATTCAACAACTGGAGTTCTGAAAAAACAACAGAGGAGTAAAGGCAATTCTGGCTTGTAAGAGTTTAAACCCTTATCTCAAGGAGGTATTCTTTCAAAATGAAGACCTCTCTTTTCATAATAGCAATTTTCTCTTCACTTTTCTCATGTCAGTTTATTTAAATAATTCCTAGGTGTGGGTTTTTAAGACTCCACCCTTTTTCAAGGCCTCTGTGTTCATTTATATTAGTCAAACTTAACATCAGAGCATCTTTTCACTTTTGTCTCCAAGAGTCCTTTTCCCATCTCCATCCTTCCCAAGGATGCCTTTGCTGCTGAAGGCTCCCAACTCATCCTCTGTGTCAGCAGGGCCCAGCTCTTCTTGCTCTTGACTCATTTTGTTTCTTACAGTGGCAAGAAAGTGCCTTCCACAGAGGTAGTAATTTTGATCCCTGCTTCTATAGATTGATAACTTCTTAGAAGTCCCTGTGTTCCCTGAGTTGTTTCTAGGAAAAAAGGAGTGCCATGAGCAGCTTGCAGGAGGGGTGATTGTTGTGTTGTGCTTTCAGGGAGTGTGAGCAGTAGTGACCCTCACACTGTCCTTAGTGCTGCAGACACAGCTCTGACACCAGTGAGAGGAGTAACACACCCCTGGAGCAGTCAGCTTGGGATCAGTCTGTGTTTCCAGCTGCAACTGGTCCTCGTGTAGTTCACCTAATGCTTCCAAAGGAAAAAAGAAAACCACTCTAGTTGTTGTCAAATTAAAGGTCACTTAAATGGATCTCTTAACTGGTTGTGCCCTGTGACACACCAGTGCCTGTAAAACACCAGTGTCACCTGTGGTCACTAATGGTGTTGCTGTTCTACATGTGTGGTTACTTCTTCTGCTCTATTTTCTGAGAGACCAGGATGTCCATCATCCAAATTGGTGTTATATCACAAAGATGAGGAAGATGATGTACTGGTTATATGTCACTGATATTAGTTGATTTATGGCCTGGAGTATATTGTTCATTAAGACTAACAGTGTAGAGGTTAAAAGTCATGTGAAGCTGAGATTGGTAGGTCATTTTACAGAAAGAACATTAGCACAAAGTATGGGAAAACCTGACTTGAAGGATATTGATTGTACAGAGCAAATGCTTCTATGTTAAGAAAAAATTAAATCTGCATTTGTAAGTTTAACTGACCTCTCTATAGATGTTTGTATTATGACACGTTATATGAAGTTTCTTCCACAAAACAGGAAGATCTGGTCATCTAGGTTTTTTAGAAACAGCAGTTTCAAACCTAGCTTCTAGTAGGTTATTTCCTCCATGTTAAAAAGTCACACCCACCTGTTTTCCCTCTAGTTCCATTCCCAACCAGGATATAATTATAATAATAAGTAATAGGTAGACCAGGAATAGAATTTTCACCTAAGTATCCTTAACTAAGCAACTTCTACAAAAAGCTTTTAGCTCTGTGAATTTGTGTATTCAAAGCTTGTAACTTTAATTATTCAGAAAATTGATACAAAGTGACTTTTTGTACAGATTAATTAATAGCTGAGGGGAAAGATGGTTTACCGGTTTTGGTGCCAGTGAGCCTGTATATTTTGTGTGAGCAGTTTGTTTGTTTTATTCCTAGTGTGTAAACACATCTTTAGTTTGATTTTATAATTTACTAATCAAAGTTAACTTCAATTAATATTCAGTCCTAAAATGAACTGAGCAATATCTTTCTTGAAAGGAGATTTTGCAACATTTAGGGATTACATTAGCTAAATTAAAAGCAACAGTTTCTGATTTTCTGTACATTATTTAGATATAAGTTCTATCTGACTCTCTTCTAATGTTCTTCTGTGATAATACAGGATATTAGAAGCATAATAGGAGCAGGAACTAGGCAGAAAAATAGATTTTATAAAAAGTACTGATTCTGAGAAGAGCATGGACTGAATACTTGCATTAAAAGTCCGTGTACATGATGTGGGAGCTGTGACTAGAGTGTGAATTCAGGCAATAATAATAAAATGAAGTAAGATCTCATTTAGGTACTTCTTTGGTATGGAAGCAGTGGGGCAGATCAGTAGCATCTGGTGGATTTCAAGGAAACCTTTCATTCAAATAGATTTTCAGTAACTGTAGAACTCGTTTAATTTATTAGGAAAATTATGTCTCTGTACTTAACCTGTTTTTTCTTTGCACATCATATAATAAAATTAACAATTGAGCCCTCTAACCATGAACAGGTAGCCCTGCTGCCAGTTGCAGTACTTGTGAGCTAAATCTGCTTTTCTGGTAGTTGGAGTTGTAACTTTTCCACTGAGCTGTATAATCTGCAGGAAGCCAAGGCAGCTGTGGAGGAGACAAGAGCCCTTCGAAGCAGAATTCACCTTGCAGAGGCTGCCCAGAGGCAGGCCCGGGGAATAGAGATGGACTATGAAGAAGTGATTCACCTGTTAGAGGCTGAAATTGGAGAGCTGAAGGCTCAGCTCGCCGAGCATTCTGGCCAAAATAAAGTAAGCAAAGCCTGTCAGAGTTACCATGGTTTCCTTGCTGTTGTCATGTGTCTTGTTTTCATTTTCTTTTCATCTGCTTTTCTAAAGTAGGTCACTGTTTGTCTTGTATTATTCAATAACTGGGATGATGTGTGGTGAAGGGGGTAATGGGAAGTGTACGAGGCTTCCTTTATCCAGACATCTTTGGGCTGGAAAAACAGGAGCTCCCAGCATATTTGGGCCAGAGGTCAGAGTGGCACTTCTCAAGCATTAAGCATGGAGTAGTTTCTGGGCTGCAGATATATTGTCTTTAAAGGATTACACCTTGCATGTATTTGTGTGCTTTTGTATTCATGTGAAAATGGCCTTCAGGTTTATGTTTCTGTTAGGCAAATAACACCCATGTCCTGTTCTAAAGTAAACCTAGATTTAATCAAGATAAGAATTTAAATACTACTAATCCCATCAATTTTTTTTTTTTAATTGAGCCTTATATTTTAAATCCACATCATTTCCAGTGAGGCATTTCAGAACAGGCTAAGAAATAAAATATTTGAGACACTTGAAAATTTTTCCCTGTAACTCCTGACCTATGTTCTAGACACAGTTTGAACAAGTGCAAGTAGGTTGGCATTTGTGAGGTTACCTTGTTTTTCTCATGAAAAATAGATGTGCTATGACCTGGTGAAGAAAATCTACTGAACTGTTGCCTTATTTAATCCTGAGAATTAATTTAATATTTCAAGACATTAGAAGGTAAAGCTCTGAGGTAAACAAGCTTGCAGAGAACAGCCTAGCAAGTCCCTGTGGCTCCCAGGGAGGAATTCCTCTCATCTGATTGTGAGTGATGAGGTGAATCACTGGAAGTTCTTTCTGAACATTTGGGTGAGATGCCCCATCTTTTGTGTCAGGTGTTCTTGCAGCACTGTTTCCTAGGATTTGTATAAATAGCCAAATTTTAAGAAATTCAGAGGGTGTGGGTTGCTTTCCTGGAGGTTTGTTCCAGAGATTCTAGCTTGAATTCCTGAAATTCTGACTGACTCCTTCAGTACCTGTGTGGAGATTTGAACCTCGATGTTTCTTATCCAAAAGAAGCAGATTCAAGTAGGTACCAGTTCCATATTGTAGCCTTTTTAGTGTGAAAGATGAGGTCCCTCACCAGCTCTTTCTCCAGAGTGGACAGTGAAATTACCAAAAAGAAGGTGTTTGATTCAACAGATCCTTTGACATTCAGGATGATGATTCTGCTGCTTTTTACAGTGTATACAAACAAATTATTTGCCTCCAGTAAAGTTAATAAGTGGGTTTGGGTGATTTTTTTTTGTAAGAGTTTTAGGGTAGGTTGTGAGCTTTCAGAATGACCCCTGCAGTGTGATGTAAAAGTTTATTTCTAACTACAGTGCTGCTTTCTGTATTTTGGAGAGATCTTTCTTGATGTTGTGTCCAGCAGACAGCTCAGCTAAGCAGACATGGCCAGGGACATGTGAGGACTTTACTCGTGGTCCTTTCAGGAGCAGTGCCAGGGACTCTGACAAAGCCCAAAGCCTGCAGGACTGGATCTGACAGGGCACATCCTCTGTCCTGAAGGAGGGAGGGATGCATAACACTGATCAATAGGTTATACAAGTGCATGCAGAGACATCCTAGGGGGTCATTTCCTCCAAGATGTGCCATAATTACTGTGTTTACCAAAGGATGCAAACTGGGGGACCGAGTTTGTTCTGGCTGTTTATGGCACCCTGCTGAGGGGTACTGTCACCATCAGGTTGGTACTTTAGTTCCATTCATCAGTCAGTTCAAACTCTCTTAATTTTCAGCCCTATCCCTGTTATAACCTTCCAATTTTAATTTACCTTTCTATCATTTGCCAAAATCTGTTGCAGTTCCAAGCTGATTTGCCAGCTGGTCAGACATTCCAGTTAGGAGTTTTACAGAAATGTAGAAAAGAGTGTGTTAAACATTCCAAACACTCCATTCACACCGTGTCTCTGTGTGATCCATGGGAGAAAATGATTAGAATAAAAGCTTTAAAATACCTTTCCCAGGAGAACATTCAAGACTTGAGGAAGAGGGTTACAGTGCTGGACTGCCAGCTGCGGAAATCAGAGTCTGCCAGGAAGACATTTGAGGTGGCCACTGAAAAATTGCTACAATTTGTAGAGGTAACTTTGCCTTTCGTTTCTAGCAATATCTTATTTGGAAAAGGTTTGTGTTGATGTTTGTGAGGAATAAACATAGAAAAATGGCAATAAATTAGTTTGCAGAGATCCTTTCATTCCTAGAAGTATAGATGATGTATAAGTGTACAGTTCCATCCAGAGGTCTCTATAATCTTTGTGTTTTGCTGTACTGGACAAATGAAAAGGATCAGATTAATTTTTTCCACCTAAACTCTACCAATTTCTGTGAAACTCCTCAGAAGAAAAAGGCAGAAAAGCTAATATTTTATAATACTTTGGAATGTTATGAAACAACAACAAAAAAAAGTGATATTGTTATATTTACTTCGTGTAAGGGGGTTATAATATTTTGGTTTTTACTTTTGCACTTCTAGACTCTTAATTGACAGTCAAATCCCCCACCCCCAAATAGAACATCAAACTGTAAGGTATTAACTTTTTGATGGTATTGATTTATAAAGTGTTAACTTCTTGCCTATGACCAACAGGTTGTGCATGAAATGCTTTCAGATAACTCTACCTCCTCAACAGTTTTAAGGTAATGAAATGGCAATATTAATAATGAAAAACACTGCTATTGTTTCCAAGTCTCCAAAAACTGCCTTGTAGCTATTTTTTTTCTATGCTTTTGCTGTGTAGTTCAGAATGTCATTTTATTGAAAGAGAGGGAATGGCATGAATTATGAATTAGGCTTTCAGGATACAGCTTCATTAACAACCTCTGAATTAAATTAAAACAGTTAGTAATTACATAGCTATGATTGTCTGGATGTTTCCATAAAGTAATTATAATGTACTAAGGATTAGTTAAAATGCAAGGAACCTTAACAGTGGGTTATAATTTTTTAAATATTTTTTTAGATTCTCCTAGGTGATTTTGCATCACAATGAATCCAGTAGCATATAAATAAATTGATAAAATGTGTATCCATTTACATTTTATTACTTTTCTTGTTTAAAAAGCCGCTGGGAATATTCAAGAAGATTTAAGCAGCCTTTGGTCCTTCAGAATATTGGCATGATTGTGCCTATATATCCCAGATAGCATTCCATTATTATTTATGTAACAGCAAAATTGTTCAGTCTCTTTCCTGCAGTTTTTTTTGGTACAGCTCTCAAGGAAATCAAATGTATTTAAGTGAAATGAATTGGAACTTTATTTCAAAAAACCTGTGCAGGCTCAGACCAGCTAGGATATTGTAGATAATCAGTGAGATGCAGTTCCCATTGGCACTGCACACAACAGTGATGTTGTCTGTTTTATAAAGTTCATACAGTATATTTTAGTAAATGGATTTATTATCAAATACTGAGCCAAGGTGACAAACTGACTGGCTAACAGCAGAGAAGAGTTGGGTCCCATGAAGCAGTGTCCCTTCTTAAATGCTGGTATGGAAATTCCATTCGTGTTCCCTTTGTGACACCCACTGAGTCCTTGGTGCTGCACTTTGAGTTGTGAATGTTATTTGAATTGAGCTTTCCAAATACCCTCCTTGTTCAGCCAGGACTGCTGCTGGGGCAGCCTCACTGATTTGGTGGCATGAATCCTTTTTGTTCATACAGGGAGAACAAAACCACTTTAGAAAAACAAGTTAACCTTTTTAAAAGGAGCAATTTCCTTTATCATCTCACAAATAAACACTTACTCTTTATTCTCTTAGTGACAGGAGAACATTGTCCACTAAAGCACTTCTGGCACGGCTGGGAAGGGTCGGACCCACTGTCACAGCAGCTCTTGCAGCAGAGGCTGGGGACCTTGCCAAGTCTGTCCGTGCCATTTTGGAAGTAGATTGTAAGTGAGTGTGTCCATCTTTGTGTGCTTTGAAATCTGGTATCAGTTCATCAGCCAGCAAGATGGATAATTTCATTTAAAATTGAATGTGAACTGGCAGAATAAATCATTCCTAGCACAGAAGGACAGAGGAGGTTCAGTATCAGTTCAGGATGCATCTTCATCAAACTATAATTAGAGTATGAAGTTATTCCAGAGTACATTTCTTCACAGGAAAACTTAAAGCACAAAATTAATGCCAAAATGAAGAATATGAAAAGCACCAGAATAATGTAAAACTAGCAGAATTTTGTTACTTTAATGCTCTATTTTGTTACTTTAATGCACTATTTCATACTGGAATATTTATAAAATGTTATTCTGCTGTATTTACATGGATATGTATCAAAGGGTTTTAATGAAGATGTTGTTGCTGTAGGCAGCAGTTCCATTTGGAGATATCTGTGCATGTCCTCAGGTCATGAACAGAAGTCTGTTCCCACTGGTGAAAGTGATGGTAGTTCATGAGAGTTACTGTAATAAACTGCATGAGCTGAAAATCTAAGGACCAGCTTTGACTCACCATACCTGGTTAAGGTCATTGAAACAATTGTGTATTTCAATGGTATTTGCCTCTAGTTGAGCAGACATGTCAGTTCTAATCCAGTTTAAATGGATTGATTTACAGAAATGGAACAGAAATGGTACATTACAGGAGGTTTTGGAAGGGTGGTTAATTATGGTTGCCCCTAATTATTATATCAAAGATTTGAATAGCTTAGACTATTTAGGAATTAATTTAGAAAGAGACTGAAAAAAATGTTTGTTGAGAAAGTAAGATACAAAAAATAGGTTTTTTGATTTTTTTTAGGAAGCATTAATTTATTACTCACTCTGTGGCAAAGAAAGCAAAATAAGAAGATAAAATTTGTTCAAAAGTGTCCAGAATATTAGAGTTACTGGTGGAGTGAAAAGAATAACAGTGACCAGGAGAGCAGATAATTGGTTTTCCACCAGTGACAATGATACTTCTGTCACACTGAATTGGTTTTATTACACTACACAGGAAATGGTGCAAATAAAACTTTTGGTTCTAAATGCACTGAATTCTAACATGTGGTTATGTCAAATGTAATAGGTAGAACACACGTTAGAGAGCTCTGGAGCCACAGCAGGGATCCATTTTATGAACCTGAGAATTAAAAATAGGTCTGCAGAGAAGGATTTAAAGATTGGACGTCATCTTTCTGAGTTCATTCTGATTTGGAGAGCATTACAGATAGATTTGGACTCTGACAAGCTTGGGTATGAGATTAAAGCTTTAAACCTCACTCGTTTTCTCTCTCTCCCTCAAAAAAAAAATTGTTAAGGCAAAGGAACTATCTAATAGCATTCTGTCTGCAGTGTTCTCTGCCAGCTTCTCACTAAATGTTTCCCATTGATCTGAAGTTTTCTTGCAGATGGGCTGTCACACAAAGGGGGCTCCTGTGTATGTGGCATTTCATAAATACCATACATCAAAGAGAAAAGTGTAGTAGAGACTACAGTGCAGATGGAAGGATTTCCTGTTCCCAGGAAGGTGTCCACAGCATAATAATTTGTTACTGAATTCGTAGAGAGAAAACTGGAGTTAATATTTTGAGGTTGCTCAGTGGATCAGAATGTCTGGCAGGGCAACCTTTGTGATACATTTTACCTTCTAAATAGAACTTTGCTTTCATTATATGCTTCATTCTTGTAAATACAAAGTAAAGGAGCCCCAGCCAAAATTCCCCTTTGATTCATTTACAATACATGTGAAACAAAGTCTGGGTGCCAAGACAGGGTTGTAGAGTGTTTTTCCAACAGAGAACTGCTTCCTTTGTGAAAAATCTTCCTTGACAACCAGGTCAAAATGACATATTTATGAATTATCCACACAAACTGTCCCCTTCCTCTCTAATAGCCTGCTGTTTTGCCTGAAGGAAGAGGTGTGAAGAAGGTCAGTGTATTCCTGAAAATCTTCAAGTCCATATTGCCTTGTGATACTGCTGCAGGTCAGCTTGCAGCTCTGCAGGCTGTGACAGCTCTGTGAAGGCCCTTGGGTGATTCTTTAAGCAAAGGCTCTGAAAAAAAACAACAGCTCATTTTCCATGGCTTGCTACTTTAGGATCCTCTAGATCCTGAAATGCAAACAATGAAGTAATAAACAGAATAAGCAAGTTTATCACTTGAAAGAGCCATTCTTCATCTTCTTTAAAGACTGTGAGGTATTTTTAGAAACCAAGCCTTGAGAGACCGTTCTGCTTTGCAGAATGCGAGCATGTCCTGGACACTTGAAATTACTTTTGTCATATAAGGGATAATAATGCCTCAGTGAAGAACTGCAGCATTTAAAAGTAGTTGCTGCATGCACTTAGTAGACCATATGGTGCAAATCATGCTAAAAAGAAGAGAGAAAGCATTTTCTTCTTTTCTATTAAAAATTTAGAAAAGGAATACACTGGGTACGGGTAATGGCCAGAAGCTGATTAACCCTGGAACATACTTATCTCCTCATCAAAGAGCAGGCAATCAGCATTTTGAAATGGGAAGTTGTCTAACACAGCTTTCAAGTATTTTGGCTGCTGATTTCCTCCCTCTGCCTCTGAAACTTCTGCCCAAAAATACAATCTTGCTGTAGTTGACACAATCCCAACCATCCATATCCAGGAGGTGCTATGAAGCCGGGTTCTCAACTCAGCAGGAACTCAAGCAGGGAATCTTGAGCTTTTTATCCCATCACGTTCCTTTAGTTTGCTCTCTGGGATCTGACACAAGGCAGTCACACTGAAGTTCACTCAAATGATCTCCAAATTAATACCAATTCCAAAAATCCTGCTTACCTTAGTCAGATTGATCTTGCCAGTCACTATGCATTTGATTTTGAAGATCCTAAAGGCAGAAGTTTTGCTGCCTGGATTTTACATTCATTTTCCTTGAAAGCTGACTAGATTAAAGAAGAGAATGGAAACTGCTGCTGCTCAGCATCCATTAGTGCTTGTTCTCTTGTTGGTTAAATTGCTTTTGATTTTTGGACAATGCTTTACATCTTCGGCATTAAAAGCTGAAATATTGGATCTATCCATTTCAGCATTGTAGGGCTTTTTCAACTATATTGTGTTCAAATGCCAGAACCATTCCATAGTGAGGAAAGTGTCAGTGCCTTTCCATTCTTTTCACAGTGTGGGTGGAACTAAGCTATAAAGTAAAGTAGCAAGGCTTCACAAATAACAACTTTGCTAATTTGAAAAGAGCCAATATTGTTAAATATTAATATTTCTTTTGTTTATTGCAGGCCTGGTGTGTTTGTTTATTGCAACAGAATAAATGCTGTAGGCATTTTTGCTATTTTGGTCTTGAATCTTGTATTTTATGAACACAGCAGTGCTGTAACTTTGTACAGGTAATTGGCTGTAGTTCATCAGCCAGAACATGGGCTGTTCCCCTTTTTACCTTATGCCTGTACATCAGAATCTGGCTGGAACTGTGGCATGGGCAGGCATGTCTTGGCTAACTCCTGTTAGTTTGGTTCCTGATATTACAGATGCTGTATCTTCTTGTATTTTTAGTATTAGACAAAATTATTTCCTGCAAGGTCCAATTTGTGGGGAGGAGTGTGAATGGAGAGAATGCCTCTGACATTCTTTCAGCTGATGAGCTAGAACTGGGCTTTTCCTTCCTCACTGGAAGAGCTGCTTGGGAAGGAGCAGCATAATGATAACTAAAGAAATAACTCTGTGTATTCATTCTTCTGGCAAGGCCATAAATACTTCAGTGAATTACTGAAATCAAAAATAGAAGAGACCTGATAAATTACACAGAGTATATCCTGAATGTATCTGTACAGACCTCTTTTTAATAGTTTTTGCTAGCAAAAGAATTAAAATCAGTGCTGTGTGCTTTAAAGGTAAAAAGCTTATGTTTGTCAGCTAAACATCTGCTGAGACAGTACTTCCACTAGAAAATACTAATTTGTTGAAATTAATATGTATTATTCCTTTGAAAATTTTAACAGCAACAAAGAGGTGAGTGTTCCCAAAAGAGACTTTATCAACTGTTTTGTTCAAAGGAAAATTTCACAGTTTTGCCAGTCCCTCAAGGTTAATTTTTTTTTTCCCCTCCAAGCAGAAATACTTACTAGGAAGACAGTTTAATTTTTGTCAAAAGTAATAATATTAAGTTACTCAGCTTTTTGATGTTGAATCTTATTTGAGTTCACATTAAAAAGAAAAAATAAATCTCAGAATTACATTAATATTGAGATATGGCCTGGTCATCTGTAGCTCCTTCTACTTGAAGAATTGTGCTGAATTTTGAGCTCCTGGGGATAGCACAGAATCTTTTGGCACAGAATATTGTCACTTTATTCCTCCTGGAATAAATACCAAATGCTGTCCTCAGAAGCAATGCTCCAAAATCCCTTGTTCCTTACCCAGGAGGTGGGAGGACCTGTGGCAGTGTCTTTGTGGCCTCCATGGCACCTGAGGAACTCGTGTTACCTGCAGCTCTTCCCTGGGTGGCTGCAGAAGCTCTCACCTTGCCTGGGATTTGGAGTTCAGTCCCTTGTTTGCTCAGTCTCACAAAGCCAGAGCAGGGGCCTGGGGCTGCTCTGAGTGCAGCCCTTGGTGGGGAGGGGGGTCTGTTCCCAGCTCTGCTCCCTGCAGCTCTCCCTGGGAGCTGAGCTCTGCTGTGTCCCAGCTCAGCCCCGGGCTCTGCTCTCAGCTGGCAGTCAGAGGGACCCTGTGCAGGAACAGTGGCTGCAGCTGCACAGACTGGTTTGTCCAAAAATTAAACTTAACTCACCAAGAAATTTTTATACTTTTTATTAAATTGCAGAGTGCCTACGTTTGTTTTCTGATCTGAAAGCTTTGCTGGTGCAACACAAGAATAGAGTTTGGGAATTAAAATAAAACTTGGAAATTTTCCTTTTACATCTTCAATGATGTAAACTGAGAATAACCCCTGACTTAATTTTAATTTTTCCAGTACACAACATCAAATATACACAAGATGAGAACTGGATCTGTTTCACACTGTATTACAGCCCTTGTTAAATTTTTGCCTTATTTTGAAAATGGAAATGTTTCATTAAAAAATGGGTAGCTTTTCTGCAACTCTTTACTTACTCTTACCACCTTACTCTTTATGTACTTGCAGAAAAATTAAAGTTCAAAGTTGCATAACAGCGAAAATTATTTCTGTAATCCTCAGGAAAAGAATCCCATCATGTTTAATACAATTTTACAAGGATGCAGTCAAGAATTTGCAAGCTTTTTCTACATAACTGTTTACTTGCAGCAAGACTTTTAATTTCCTGGAAATCATTTAAATTTCCAATTTCGCTTGCGTGGTAAAGAATGAAGAGTTGTAATTCTGACTGTGTTCATAGAACTGTAATTTCAAAAAGAAAATCTGTCCAAGAATTTGAATATGTTTCATTGCAACAGAAAATAAGTCTTCCACTTAAGAAATGTAATACTGTACAGTACTGAAAATAACTGATGTAAATGAAATTGAGTGTGCATAAAAATTAATCTGAAAAGGGAGCACTTTGAGACAAGTCCATTCTCTCTCTAGTCTGTAAATCTGATACAAACTGCTTTATTGAAATGATTCCTACAATTTAATCCTTGATTAAAATTATTACCCCAATTTTAAAAAGGAATTTGAGTCATGAAGCAGCTGACTTGTTTGTTCATAGGTAAGAACAACAAAAACCCAAGGATTTAACAAAAGTCTTCGGAATTTAATATTTATGTTTTTTTCTGATTGTCTTATTGATAGGAAATCCCAAAAGCAGCTTTTTTTCCTTCTGGACAGCAACCTACAATTACTAGAATCTGTTATTACACTAGAGATACAATTTCCCAGCATTCTTGGGTAACTGTCAGGTTTATTAGTGACTTGTAAAAATCCTTAGTTTCTGGTTTATCATTACTGTGTGTAATGTTTATGCAGTGACTTTTCATTGAGCAAAACTGCCTGGACTGTGGAACTGTGTCAGGGAGCACCTTTGCACTGTCTGACCTGGAAATCTTCATTAGGAAAGGGATGACTGATGAAGAAGCACAGGCTGGAGCACAGAGCCAGCCTCAGCTCCCTTACAGTTTTCTGAGGACATTCTGGGTTGGGTTTCTTGCCTTTTTTTATCATAATTGCTGCAGTTAAGTACTGTAGGTCTGATGCAAACTTTCAGTGCTGTGTGCTGGATCCACATTAATTTTTTAATGCATGGTTATCCACATATTTCTAGGTAATTTAGACTTAGAGCTGTGGTTTCCAGGCTGAACTCGGTCATCAGCCACTGAACCACAGAAGTCTCGTGACTGATTTACAGCTTGTCTGCAGAACCTGGACTCTTTTATATTCTTTTCAATTGCAAGATTTATTATGATAATCTGGGAGAGGTTTCAAGGTTGGGTGGTGATCCCTGACTCAAAAAAAAAAAAAAAAAAAAAAAAAGTGAGGCTGCTGAGCTGTAGCATCATCACTGATGAAATAGTAATATTTAAGTGCTTATCTGTACTTAAAAGCAGTTCCTATAATGTTACAGAAATAATGTCAGTGCAGACAAATCAAGGTTGAATAATAAAAAACAAACAAACAAACAAAACCAACAACAACAAAAAAACCCACAAGACCAAAAACCCCTTTTGCTGTTTCACCTTTGGTTGTGGTTTTGTTGTTTTGTTTGGTTTTAGTGTTATTTTTGGGGTGTGAGTACAGGTGCTGTCTGACAAGCCTTAAAAACGTTGCCTAAACCCTGTTTCTCTGGCCAGGAATGCCTTGGGCTTACAAGAAATACTTTGAAGGAGACAAGAGAGGAGTTTTTTGGTGCATAATGTAATTAAAATGTGTCACTTCTGTGAACACAAGACATTAAAATGCCTTGCAAATGGGAAGCAGAAGAAATGTCTACATGCAATGTAAATTACACAAAAGTGTAGAAAGGTAGCAATTGGTAGTTTGCCACCAAGGCATCAGAAAATATTTGTCTGGGAAGGCCCTCTAGCAATCTGACAGTGCATCCATGTGCCTCCAGCAGCACAAATTATTATTAACTCAGGTGTGTTAACTCAAACAGTTAACCATTGGTAATTCTCTAGTACATCCCACTGCCTCTGCAGGCCAACTATTGCTATCTTTAATTATCTTTGCTACTAGAAACCTCCTCCTTTGGCTTAAATCCTCCTCACTTTGGTTAAAGCCCATTACTGCTTGTCTTGACCCCTGTAGTTACTGAGAACACCCCACTACTTCCTCTTAACTTTTAACTTCTGAAGAGCATGTAGCATCTCCACCCTGTTTGCTGTTCCCCCAAATAAATGACTCCAGTTTGCTGAATTCTTCCCTACTCCACATCTCTCCTGGCCACTTCTTATCTTTGTATTTCTGACTTCTCTCCAGTTCATCAATTGTGTTGAGTTCTGTACTTGAGAGCGTCCTGTGGGAGACAAAAATGGAATAAGCTTGTTTGCTTTAATATGAGATCACACCAGGTCCCAAATGGTGTTTCCTTTCCCCAGGGGCTCCATGTTACTGGTTCATGTGAAGTTTGGAAGTTTGGGCTTGCTTCTACTCCCAAACCAAAGGCAGCTGGGTGTGCCCACTTCCTCCTGGGCAACTGATCATCCACACCTTGAATACAACACTGCTGTTGTCATTATTCAGCTGTACCCTGGTTATTTCAGACATTTGATCCAGTTAGTCAAGCCCTTACAAAATTCTAATCTGGTTTTTCAATGGCATTTCAAAAAAAGGTCCTTTTACCAATGGGTTTTAAGTCCTGAATGATCCTCAAACTCTGCTTCCTTGGACTAAACTCAGGTTTTGTTGAGTGTGGGGAATAACATTGTTTTTACCTAACTGGTCTTACTTGTGGGTGTTGTTACAGAGCCCAGGAACTAGACCCTGCTTGTTTAATTTGGTCTCTAAGAATCAGAACATTACAGTAATTATGGACAAGCGGAGAAGCGAGATAAAAGCTCACACTAATAACGACAGAATTTTAGACCCTGATCAAATCAGATAATACATTTAAATATCAGTTATGAACAAGTTGCATGCTGATTTATTGGTAATTGAATATGTATGTTAATCCCCATGTTTCACAGTAAGGAAAAACACAATTCAATGTCTAAAGCTTGTATTTCGAGACAGTTCTTTAATGTGACCTAGATTTCAGAACTCTGTTGTTGCTGCTAGAAAAGCAAATTATTCTCCCTCCATTCACTTACCTTTAATGAGAAAAGATGAGCCAGCTTTTGAATAGGCACTGCCTGTACTGACTTTCAAATCAAAACATTTTAATAAAGAAAAACAAGTGATAATATTACATCTTAAAATACAGATGACCTAACAAGATTAGTTCAGTCTCATTAGGAAAATTTCCAGCATCTCTGAAAAAAAAAAAAGCATTAAAGAGCAGACCTTTAAAAGTCTACTGACTTGTTTAGTTCAGATTGTGACCCCTCTATGAAAAAATCAGTTGACTTTGTGCCTCTTCCCATACAAGTTGTATTTGCTCTTGGTAACTATGGAGACTGAAGTAAAAACTCTCCAGATTCAACAGTTTTACTGGATGGTAAATACTTCCTAAATTGTCTCTCTATTAATTTCTGTTGACATAATGCTTAGAATTTTGATATATTAATCCTTCATTATAGCATGGTGTTTTGACATAAGGGAGGAAAGAAACTTTAAATTCTGTGTCACGGAGATGCCAATTGCTCCCAAGTCAGACACAATACACAGGGGAGGCAGGAATTGGTCTCAGCCCCAGAGCAGTGTCTGAAGGCCAGAAAATGCCCTGGTGAGACAGGAATTCATCCATGAGGGGTCAGTCCCAGAGCCCAGTCTGACATCCTTCCTTTTTGGCTGGCAGGGACAGCTCAGATTTAGTGAGCTGGTTGTGGGGAGAGCTGAACACCCCGATGCCTCCCCGTGGGTCTGGGTGCCAGGGAGCTCCTGTGCCACCATCTAAGGTGACCACAGCCAAAGTGACCATTGCAGTGNNNGAGCAGCCCTTTGGTGGGAATCAGAGTGTGCTGATGCCACCAGGGCTCATCTTGGCTCCAGGGCTCGTGGGCTTTGCTGTCAGCTCCTGCAGTTGTCACATTTCTTCACTTCTCCTCAGTAGGTAGGAGTGAGAAGCTGAGGGCCAGCAGAGTTCCTTAGACATATATGGCACACCAGTGTGTTAATTTAAATGGAAAGAAGTACAGGGAAAGTTGATTGCCAAGAATGAGAGGAAGCTTTTTTAAAAGTGTGTTTTAAGGAGAATTTGCCAGAGGAAAATATAATTGCTTGGTGCTTATAAAGGAGACCTAAAGGAGGTGCAAAATGTATGTATGGCTCAGACTAGATCTGTTACCTCATGGCATGAGGCATATGGATCATTAACTGAGAGCTGAGGGGAATTTTTGCCTTACGTTAGTGATTGCTGTGGGTACTGTGTTTGGTAACAGAAATTTTCTTTTACCTGTAAATTTTACCTTTACAGTTCAGGTAAAGTTCAGTATGCTAAATTGAGGAACTTAGTGATTTTTTTTTTCCCTTCTGATTTAAAACAAAAAAGGAACTCTATCTTAGATATTAAGAACTTTTAACATTATCTCTAAAATACTTAAAATTATTTCTAAAGCCCCTTTTTTTACCTATGTGTAGCTACAGGCTTTTTTGTATCAGGCTAAAAGGATGGCTTGAGTTGATGTATTCTTACAATTCTTGCTTCAAAAGGAAAAGGTATTACTTTGGTCAGTGTTTGCTGTGAGATGAGCTGAGCAGAGACTGGTTCTGTCTCTCAGTTGTGGGTGGTTCGTGCCAGCCCCTTGTGCAGTTTAATTTCATCATCAGTGCAAAACAAGTGAGATATTACTTAGCAAGAAAGGCATATCATGTAATACAATTGCTTTTTAAATCTCAGACAATTTCTGCTCAATTCTAATTTTAGGCAATCATTTAAATTTGTTACCAATGAATGCTTTCTAATTAAACTTGCATTTAACGATCACATGCGTCAGTGAGCAGTGTGAGCTGACAGTGATGGAAGTGGGTGGTAGCACAATAGATGCTGACAGGAGAAGTTGATCCAGTCAGGGAAGGAGATAGATGAATTCCAGAGCAGAGGAATCAGGGGAGCAAGAAAGGAGGGAAATTGGGTAAAAAGAAATGGGTTCTTGGGCCATGCAGTGAGTTATTCCAGGCTATTCCTAATTACTTGGTCCTGGTGGTGAATGCCCTGTGTCAGAGCCTTGCATTTCTGTAATAAAAATGGGTTATTCCAGGTTCTTATTAATCAGCTGAAAGTGGCTTGTACCAATTCAGAACAAGAATGACCTCCAGGGAGTACTTACTTCCATGAATTTAGCTTTTGTTAGCCTACATGGCATTGGTGTAAAATATCCCAGTGATGGACTGTTTCTCTAATTTAAGAATTAATAATGTGTTTCCTGGCTTCTCTTCAGCACTTCGAGATTCACAGGTATAAACAAAATTAATTTTTAATTTAATTTATGCAAATATTCCTCAAAAATTACTTTGTACCTTGTAGTGCATTCAGACAGCAGTGGAAGCAATAATGTGTTCTTGACTCATCCCAAGGACAGCATCATGTTAGCAGTCAATAGTGGGAAACTGCAAAAAGAGGCCTGCAATTAATTCATAGAAAGGAATATTTCTTTTTTAAATAGGAAAGCTGAGAAAAATGTAACAGAGACCATGCTTTTACTGTTTTTCCACCGTAGCAGGGAGCACTGCCAGCCCTGTGATCCTCAGGCACTGCAGTTCTCTCGCTGGGTCACTAATTGAGACTCAGCTATTGCAGCCTTTTACACTGAAATAAAACAAAACATCTTTAACTTGGCAACCTAAACAGATGGGAGCCACTGGAGGATAAGGAACACTGGTATGATTTCTTTTTATTTGCAGCCTTTTCTGTGAAAGAGGTGGATTTCTGCATTCTGCAGGTATCTGATTTTTCTCCCTCACCTCCACCTTATCAACAGATTCTTGACCACAATAAGCCAAATAATTTGGAGGGGGTGGTCACTGCAGTCTTTTGTATTTTGTCTAGACAGCCAGTAGTATTTTAGAAGCAGTGTAGCTGAAAAATGCAAAAATCAGTGTCAGATAATCAGTATGCTGAATGCATTTTTAAAAGCACATAATAAGAGCCGGTAGATTGTGTAAAATCAGTGTTTGGTCAGAAGGAGCTGCTCTGAAACCCCTCCAGCTTTCACTCTTCTCACCTTTGAGGGTTCATGCTCTTCTGAACTGATACCTGAACAAATGTATTGCACCCATGACTGAAATGAGGTAATATTGAGGGACAAGCAGCTTCATGGTATCTTGGCCTCCTCAAAATCCATTGTTGAACATCTACCAAAAGTGTGATGTGGAAAGACTTTGGAAGCCAATTGATTAGAAGCATATTGAAATAAGCTTGGTTTTTCTAATCCAAGTTGCTAATGAATTACTTTTTTTCCAAGAGGTGATTTTTTAATATTATTTAACTACAACTAAGCTCATGCACAGATCAAAATGAGCATCACTTCCTCTGTTTGCTTCTCATCTTGTTAACAGTCCAAACTGCTTGGAACCTGTAGAACCTAAGAGTTATGGGAAAGTAGATAATTAGTCTTTATCTGAAAAAGATGTAGTTTGGAGGTTTATTTTCAACTGTATTTCCAGTATTCACCTTCTGAAAAGGTACCATTTTAAAGGTAATTCTTTATCCTTCTTAAAGACAGGTAGTAGGAACCTCTTAGCTCAGGTGACTGTAGCTCTCACTCGTTTCTGAAGACCTTCACACTGAGCAGAGTTGGTTCTAACTTTGGATTTCCTTCCTTCTTAGGTAGGAGAGGAAAATGACTGTACTAATGTCTGACCACATGTGTTGTTTGAGGTCATTATTATTCCCTTAAATTTTAGCCAGTTGACTTGGTCATTGTTCATAAATTGCAATTGCTCTTGTATTCAAACTGTTTCTAATTAACTGTACCAAGCTGTTCACAGACAAGTATTAGAATAGAAGAAAGACATTCATAACAATTTGTAATTTCAGAATTAGCAAAAAGATCTAAAAGTTGTTCATATAATCCTTCAGCATGAAACACAAGCTATTTAATTACTCCTTCTAAATTGTAATTTGTAATTGTTTTAATCCAAGATTAATGAGTTTGCCAACATCAATGGGTCGATATGTTATGATTAATAGGCAGTGGGAAAACACAAGCTCATCTTTCACCATGCCCTGAATGTCCAAAGTAAGACAAATACTGTTCCTGAGGCCTGGTTTCTAGGAACCTCCTGAAGGGAGCCAGGCCAGTCTGCCAGCCCTACTCTAAATCAGCACAAGTGTCAGGTCATACTTTTTCCCAGATGTCTCCACTTGAAGACTACTGAGTCCATCTTTGTTTTATTAAGTGACCAGCAACAAAAGAAAAGAAAGATTTCCTTAAAATGGAATTTGATATGTGAAAAAAAGGAATGGAATGTCCCCTCAGCAGAGTAGTATTTATGAAAGGAAACATATTTGGTTTTGGGAAGAGCACTTGAAGTGATCTAAAATGACACACAAGCAAATGCCAGAAGTGCATATTTACTTCTGAAAGCTGTTTTTCTGAACCTGAGTGTTTATAATTTAATTCAAAAATGGCAAAATACAGCTTATATTATTGATAGCCTCAAAAAATGAAAGGCCATTTTGTGCCTGCACCCCACTGAAGACTCTGCACAAACAAGGGTGGATATTTCTCCCCAGATTTTTGCTTCAGCTGTGTCAGGTTCCATAAGTCACAGAGGAGTTCCTCTGCTGGTCTCACACCATGATACCTCTGGTGTCATCTCTGGGATATTCCCATATTTCCAAAACCAGACAACTTAGAACCAACAAATCAGACCTTCAGCTTTCCATCCTCTTTGCATTGCTTAAATAGCTCAGAAGAGAAGAGCCAAAGGCATTGGGCTTTTCCTTTACTATTGAAGCCACATGAAGAAGGTTTAAATGTTGATAAGAGCTGAAATTGGTGGTTACTGAAAAGAGATCAGAATTCAGAACCACATTTATCAAGTGACAGAGAAAACTGGTTTTAATGTCCTTAAGCAAATCTTTTGTATCAGCAACCCTTTTAGCATGTAATTCCTGTTTCTTAAAAAAATCTCATCATTTTTGAGACTCTGATATTAAATACAAATAAATTATCAGGAGATAAATAAAGGGTATGAGCAGGCCCATACTCTAGTATGTAAAAAAGATATGTTCAACTGGAAAAGTCATGAAAGGATATGTAAAAAAGACATCCTTATTTCTGTTGTTGGTCAAAGAATGGTTCGTTGTGAAACAGAATATGTCTTTAATGTGTCTTTAGCATTCCAGATAGCTACTACATCCCTTAAACTAGGTATTAATTCCAGATACAGACTGTTCACCCATAACAGGAAGGGTATTGCAGCCAGAGACCGTTTTCATGGTGGATAAGAGAGGAGTGAAAAACACTGGAAAGTAGTTTGTGTTTCACAGGAGAGTGCTTTGGGGGAGATCAGCACCTCTGGGAGGCAGTTGTCCCTGAGCACTTCTTCCAGATTCATCAGAGATGTTTGGTGCCTGCTTATAATGGAAGGAGGGTTTGAAACTCTGTCTCAAAGGCCAAAATGAAATACTTAAGGACATGCTTATCTTGAAGCATCTAAATAGGGCACATCTAGATAGAATCCTAGTGCACAGTGCATTTATTTGAGCAATTCTATAGGCTCTAAATCTCTCATTTCCTTTAATTTTTTCAAAAAATAAGCAAAATAGAGCATTTTTGGATTGCAGTATTTTAATGTCAGTCAGGACTGCAGTTTTGAGTCACCTGAATATTCTGCTGTGGTATCTGTTTTACTGCTTTCAGCTGCTGATCTCCACGTATCTTTTGCTTTAATAATTTTTTTACTAGATTATTTAGGGGGAAAAAAAATCACCCAACAACATTACTTCAGTGTCTAGGTTTAATAACTGCCCAGGAAAATGAGGCTTTTCCCATAAATACATGTATTTCCTCCTTTTTCCTTTAGAGACATGAGGGATCATGCCATGTGCAGAGTTCCTGAGGGGAGAGCACACACACTCTCTCTTGGGAGCTGCAGGCAAAGTCTCCCATGTCTGTCACTTCCTACAGGTTTATAAGTTGGGCTGATGCTCATCTCTTTTTTTTCTGGGCCCCGCAGTGTCGGTGCTGGTGCAGTTTTGGTCCCATTAAGCCAAGGAGGTGATAAAGATCAATGAGCTCCACATTTATCAGTTCTGTTTGCCCTTCATTTCCTCTCAGCTTTACATAACTTCAGAGCAGTGGTGGTCCCAGCAGGGTCCCAGGGAGGGAGGAGCAGTGCCAGGGACCCTGAGCAGCAGTGCTGGGGTGCAAACAGCAGCAGCTGCTGCCTTGGTTGTGTTTGTCACAGGCAATGACAGACCTTTCCTTGGCATTAACCCTAATTAAATGCAGATCCTCAGAACAAAATGCTGGCAGGTTATTGTGTATTTTTACTAAAGTGCTCTCTCTCAGGGGACCGCTCTTCCCTTCACATGCACGATTGCTTTTGCAGTTTTACCTTTTCTTCACCTTGCAGAAGGTAAATAGTCACAAGTATTTGAATAGCAAGAAGCCCTGTATTTTATGCTGAAATGAACTAGTTTTTAAATACTGTAAATCTGTAATTTAAGATGATCTATGCAGACAGCTGCAGCCAAATATATTATTTATGAAGATTCATCAAATAGACGATAGCAGTTCACACGAGAAATTATAAATATGCAGGAAATCTGAGATTTCTGGATTTATGTAGGCTAAATCCTGTATATTTCAGACGTTTTTCTGACTTTTTCAGCTCCTTTACCTCCCATTTACTCCAGGTGAGAGCTTAGCAGCCTTTCAAAGCAAGTCCCAGGACAGATGACAAATTTGACCCTGGAGGGTGTGAAAAAATAGAGCAGGAGGAAGTAGATCAACTTATGAATGATTCATGGAGACAGCGAGCTTGGAGGAAGTGGAGATGATGTCTGGGGAAATAGGATGCAAAACATGAGAGCTTCCTGGCTGCCAGGGGAAATACATGAAATAGAAGTACAAATCTGAGAGGGAAGGAAAGTAATAAAGGGAACAGCACTGAAAAACTAGTGGAGAGCAAGTAAAAAATGTGGAAAATAAAAGCCTTAAAAAACCTACAGATGTAGGTGGAACGTGGAAGCATATAAAGAATGGATAGGATATACAATCTAATGCATACAAAGTCAAAAAGGCAAATAAAGCTCTAGAGATATCTCCAGAGTTTCATTTCTAGGCAAATGTATTCAGTGTTTTTGAAAAGCAGTCTTCAGTGGGGAAGGGAAGAATACAGAGCATCAGTTATTGCTACCTACATACAGTTCTTCATTTAGAAGGGGGGAAAAAGCCATAATTTTAATCAAATCACCAGAGAAAAAAGTGTCATTGTCACCAATAAATGAACCAGGTGATGTAGGGGATCCATGTGGGCACAGAGCAGATGCTGGGCTTTTACTCATAATTGAGCACATTTGTTGTCACTTATTGGGACATGCATGTTTCATGCAGGAAGAAGGAAAGGCCGGGGCAGATGGAAGCAATTGAGGGATGAATCCCATTGCCATTTAAATTGTCAGAAAATATCCATGCTGGTCCCATCTTTCATGGGAGAGGAAGGAAGAACCAGTGAGCATGTCTAGCATATTTATAGCTTAAAACATCCTTTTCTTCCTCCCTTCATAATGAAGTCAGAGCCTGAGAACTGCCATGCAGCATCTACCTTGTGTTTAAAGGGAAGTAGCTGTGGATTATTCTCTTTGAAAGGTAGTGGGAGTTGTGTTTGGAGGAACAGATTGGAAAGATCTGTTCTAAACTGAAAATGGGGAGAAGCCTGAGATAAGTGACTAATGGGGGTAAAAGTGATAGGGAAAAAAAAAATCAATCCACTGGATTTTTTCTTTTTCAAGCTGTACTTATTGATCATGGTGCTGTTCTAGCTCCAAATTCCTTCCTGAATTCTGGAGTTTTGGTTACTTTGGCTCCTCACTTGATGCCTCCAGGCACAGTTCCTTCTGAGAAGGTTTGTACCAGCTCCACTGTGCCCCATCCTGCTTCAGTAGCTGTAATGAACTCTGTTTATACTGGAGAGCTGAAGTTCTCCCTCTCCAGACTTCTAAGAAGAACCACACTAGAGACAAAAGTGTGACAACAGAAGAAAACCAGCCTTTTTAAAAAGGCATTTAAAAAATAAACATGTGCACTTAGGCAGTCCTGGGGAGGAGGCAGCTTTCAAAGCTCAGATGGTGCGTGCAGTCCAGCACATTTTCCAAATAAAAGTTTCAAATCTAAACCAGGCTCACAGATGGTTCTAATGAGCTGGTCTTTGAAATACACTGGGACTTGAACAAAAATAGTTTAACTCCTAAGACACTTAACATTTCGAGATGAGTTTCAGGCAAAACACTTCAAGAAGAATTTTTCTTGAATATTTAAATTTTATATATATTTCTAGTCTCAAAAAAACCATTTTTTTTAGGACGCTGCACTTGCCATTATATACTTTACAGTGCAGTATCACAAAATTGAGGCAGCATTTTTACACAGTGACTGATACTTTTTTTTCTCCAGCACTTTTCATACCCTGCAAAGAGTTAGTTTTGAGCAAATAGTTATTTAAAAGGTAAAGATTTGCTAGGAAAACTTAATTTTTAAAGGAATATAGAATTGTACCCTACTAAAAATATTACTCATCATTCTAGTAATAGAAGTGTCATCAAATGATACTTATCAAAAAGTATTATCTAGTAATAAATGTATCATCAAATCATCAAAGCTAGTAGCTTCGTAGCACAGCAGGTATTTGTTAAATTGTATTGTTTATATTATTATCTGTTACAAAAATAGGAATTGATCTATAATTTTTTATGATACTGTTTGAAATCACAGCATTGTAACTTACACTGTCTCAAAACTGTGTTCTCTGTGTCACTTGGGCTTCGAGAGATTTCTTATTTCTTTATCTCCTTTTAGGTCTGCCTTATGGATGGGAAGAAGCTTACACAGCTGATGGAATCAAATATTTTATCAAGTGAGTAGTTCTGGGCTAAACGGGTCAGAGTTGAAATAGAAGCGTGTCAAAATAAACACATTTTCAGTCGTAGAATTAATGGAAAAATTTATTGCACATTGTACTGTATGCTGTTGTTTTTTCTAGAATATAGTGAAAATTAATTTATGTAATAGGGGCTTTTTTATTATTCCTCTGAAAGATTGAAAGAAGTGGTGAAAAATACAATTCACCTCCATTCCATGTATATTGTGATCTAGTTAACAGCAAGTTATTCTAGCTGCTGAAATTTTCACATTGTTTAATTCTTGTAGGTGCCAGAAACACAGGGTTTTGCAGGTAGATTTCTGCAGTCTCCTAAAGCAGAGGAAGAGCAGCAAATTAATTACTTTTATCCCAAAGTCTTCCAAAAGTCACATAAATAACCCTGAAGTTGATACATTAACTGGCCAAGAAAAGCAGAGGGTTTTTTTTCCTTTTTTTCAAGCACAGTGCTCAGTTGTCCTTGCCTCACCCCATGCTGCCTCGAGCGAGATGTATTAAATCAGACATGGCTTTTTCTGCAGAGGTTTCCAAACACACTCTATATGATCCTGCATTCCAGCTCTAATCAAAGGGTGCCTTTTATTTTCAGACATATGTAGGTTACTACATGAGATTTATACCAAAAAAAAAAAAAAATTGTAGAAAAATAGTTTAGGAAATGAAAGTGAATTAAAAGCTAATTTCATAGTAATGGAAATAAATACAAGAGCAACTATTAAAATAGAGCACTGTTCCCTTGGGCTCTGTTCCTGCAGGGAGCCATGACAGGGCAGTTGGGAAGTTCAGGTGGATGCTGGATCCTTTTCTGGGTAATGCTCTGGGTTTGTACCTGTGTAACTGGAAACTGAGCTTGAAGACAGTGTTATCAATAACAGCAAATAAAATTTAGAATCAGGATAAAAGAAATGACACATTCTTGAAGCATCTCTCCTGGGTTTTTTGGGGGGTTGTTCCTGTGTTTCTCACACACATAAGTATCCCAGTGACTCAGCAGAAAGCTGGATTTGCTGGGTGTGTGCAGACAGTTCTTTCTGAGCTCTGCCCTTGGATGCTGAACCACTGCAGGTGTGACAAAGAGATGCTTATTAACAACAGCAGAATCTCAGCTACTCTAGGTGGTGCAAGCCTGATTTGCAGAAAGCCTCAGAGGTTTTGCATCTTATCCCCACTTGCTGGAATTACAGACTGGAACTCACGAGTTCACCTGAAAAAGCTTTTTCAGGAATTTTTGCAGATCTGACTGTTAGTGACTCTCTTCATTTGCTCCTGGTGACAGTGCCCAGGTTTTCCATTGCTGTTACCTTCTGGAATCTGTCCCAAAAAGTTCTGCCTGTCAGTCTTTGTGAGGAAGGAAGGCAAGGAAAATTTATCCCTTTAATTGCATAGAAGGGTGTGAAATCACCCTTCACCAGCACTTCTTTTGAGTGGAATCACCACACTGAAGTGGTGTTAAAACTCTTAATGCAGCTCATTAGAATGGAGTTAACAGCATTTCAATAACACATCGTGGTAATTAATATTATTTTTAACTATTTCCTTATTTTGCTTTAATCTCTGGTTCCAAATGCCTTTGCAGAGTGTAAGCCAGGCTGTTTGCATGCCTGCCAATTCATACCTCTTACTACACTGTTTAATGTGTATGAAGTCAGCTGTCAAAGTTAACTGTTTGGAGCAAGGAGCAGGGCTTGCACAGACCCTTGTTTCTAACATCAAGTGGGGGAGATTTCAGGGTGAAAACCACCATTGAAAATATCCTTTTTCTAGAAGGAACTTAGTTGAGGGGTCATTTTATCAGCTGATCCTTTCCAGTAGGATTTAATCTTAATTATTTAAATGGAATTATTAGAATAGTTGATACTTCACAGCTCTGGTACTAATGCTGTCACCTCTTGTTCCCTTTGGCTGTGAATGTCAATCCTTTTATTCTATTTTAGAATCTTTTCATTCATTTTTAGTCCAGCCAAAGCCATGAGGGGCTTAAGAGTATTTCAACACTAGCCCACTTCCCTGTATACAAATAGGAAAACATATTAGAATTCCAAAAGTGAGGCCACAATTGAACTGGTCTTACATGTGAATTGCCATTTTTCTTACTGTGCAGTGAGGATGTATAGAAGCTACAGTGTCTTTGTATAATCCCCAGCAGCTTTACAATATGCTAAGGACAATCAAATATCATTTTAATTAGCAGTTGCCTTCAGTTCCAACATGCTTTATTGGGCCATCAAGTAGCTGAGTCCATAAATCTATACATTATAAATCTAATGCAGTAAACACCCCAGAATGGAATCTTAATAGCACATAAGCTTGAGACAGCTTGCTGTGAAATTTCCATAAATATCTCTGAAGGGGTGTAGCAATATGAGGTGCATGAGAAATCAGAGTTTAAAAGAAGCAAACCAGCTGGCTTGTGTTACACACTAAAGTGAAACCCACTTACATGAATAAGGGACATGAATAAAACATTTACATGGGGCTGAGAAGCTCCCTGTACCTACCAGGGAAAGCTGTGTCCTGCCCATGAATCCTGACCTTAGGACAACTTTTGAAATCATCACTTTTATCCAGCAAATCATTTCAGCCTCAGTAAATTATTTTCAATCAACCAGGTTGTCAGGATTGCTCAGTGCTGCACGTGTGAGAAATCATCCTTTAGACTGCTAAAACTGACCTGAGTCTGGGCTGGGCATTAAGCTCATTTGTACAGGCTTACCATGGAACAGCAAACTGTAATGGAAGGCTCTCTGAGTTACAGCTCAGTGTGCACTGGGAAAAGCAAGTTCAAGTGTCTTACTAAAATAAAATAAATTAACAGTTATCAGAAGGACAAAAATGACAACAGTAGATAGGGATCAGCTTCATTGCAAATGTAACTTTTCTCCTGCTGGGCAGTAAAGGTGGAATTTGGGCCCAGATATGTTTTGAGATAACTTGGTGTACTGTCACAGAGGGGACAAGCACTGTTGTGTTTTTTGTAGCAATACCACCTCTCATACCTGGCCCCAGATTCGTGCCCCATCAAGAGAAACCAAGCACTGGTGCCTGTGTCCTCAGCAATTACATCTGGAATTTCAATCCCTTTTATACTGGCTGAGTGTCCCATTCCAATGTTTAGTTGTTCTCACAGGGAAGAATATTTTGTTAATCTAGTCAATATTTCCCAAAGCAACTCATGCCCATTGCTTCTTCTCTGCCCAACATCTTTGTGAGAAGAGTGGGCTGAACAAACCCAATTCCTTCAACATTTCTTCATGTGCCAAGTTCTCCAACCCTCTCATCATCAACCTTGTGACCCTCCTCTGGATCCTCCCCCATTTTTCCATTCTCTGTCTTGAACTTGGAGGATCAGTGCATTGAAGAGACCCCACATAATAAGGTAAAAAGGTTCATTAATTAATTTTACTTGTGAAATGATTGATTAAGGCATTTTTAAATTACTGATTTGCTTGTAGAAATTCCTGTCCCAAACAGGCATTTTATCTGTAAGTCCCAGAAACACAAAGGGGGTAGTGAGCCCTCATAAAGTGTCACCTTATCCCCTACACCCAGGTGAGTGTGAGAGCACTTACAGTCACTGGGGCATCAGGATGGGAAAAGTTTTGTAAATAAGGGAAAGCCCATCTTGTTCACTTTCAAAGTTTTCATGTGGCTGGTTTTGCCCAGGCTTAGTTCAGGCTTTAAATGAGTTTACAAAGTGTTGTAACCAACCACCACTAGAGCAAAATCTCACTTTTGCTGCATGCTCCAGCACTGAAATCCAGCAGTGCAAACAGTGTCTGTTCTATCACTGAACTGATTTTTGTGAATTAGGAATCTTTGGGTTTGATTTTCAATTAGGAGAAAGATTCTGTGCAGAGCTGCCCTTCCAGGGAGGTGCCATATCTGCTAATTAATGGTTACATCCTGCTAGTTTAGAATCACAGGAACAGCATAAAACCTCATAGCTGGGTCACATTAATTTTTCCATAGAAAACCCATTCTAGTTAATCTCTTCCCTCCTCCCACTGTGTTCACCTTTAACATATGGCAGCTCTGTATCATGAGGCTGGCACCTAAAATTAGGTAGGGCCTTGCTATGCTCCCTCCCACTCCCACCCACACCTTGCATATGTATGTGGTTTGTAAGGACCAGCTGTGAATTTGGCCCCTGTAAACACTGTTTTTCTAGCATTTTAATAGAATTAGATTCCAAATATTCCACACTAACAGCTATTTTCCTCAAGAATGCTTATCTTAAATTTTCATTAAAGACAAGTAGAAGTTCTCAAATATTTCAGAACTTTTGGGATCTTTTCCCTTAGGTTAATTAGGGCCTGTGATGTTTTCTATCTTACAACAAAGGGGAAACAGTAATGTGTCATTTAGGATTATCTTTCAGCAATTTATTTAGAAATCAGAAGTTTCCCATGGAGGCATTGTGTACTTTGGCTGCCTCCATTGGAAGGTGGAGGATTTGCTCCAGGTTAAGTAGAAGCCTAAATTCAATGCTTATAAAATACAGATTAGTAAAAACCACACATGTGTTCTAGTGGATTTTTAAATCATGCCCAAGAAATCAGGTTTCTACTTGAAAAGCACACACATCATACTTAGATATCTTATAAAATTCTATTTTGTTTGGTCTTGCTTGGGAAAGAGGCCATTCATTTTAATGAAAACTGGGCATTCATAGAAACTGTGTATCATTTTAGCTGAGCTAAGAATAGCAGAGCATGTGTGATAGATGAGGAACTTCTGTAGTATAAACATGGATGTTTTACAGTGCTAGAGTTAAAGGTATCATCATAAAAGGAAAACAAAACACAGTTGATTTTACTTAACTGCATGGTAACTTGAAAATATAAATTTGTTCTTTTTATAAATGTTCTCTGCACACTTCTGCTGCTTCATAAATGAAGGATCCAAACCCCAACACACTGAGGTGTGTTCAGCTCACTCCTGAATATCTGGTTTATTACAATATCCTGTTACCTGCAGGTTATCTCAGCATGGGTCGGAGTTGCCCTTGCCAGAAGATTTCAGTGAAGTTCAAATCGTAGCAGACCTGAGGTAGAATAAACTTGTGGATGTTCCACTTAATTTTCAGTCAGTTCAGAGCAGCAGACTAAGAAAACCCGTGATCTGCCATACTGATTTCAACATGGAATTGAAATTCCCCTGGACTGAATCCAGTGCCAGCTCTGCACCCAGCTCCCTGTAAAGCAGTAGGCAAGTTACTTGCACCAAAATTAGCAGTTATCAAATCATCATTGTAGGTGTCCCCATCTTAACTCTGAAGTTTTGTGGGAAGGAATGGGTAATTTGAGGCACTCAGAGCTGATTCCACTGAGTTCAAAGAAAGCTGCAGTTACTTTTCATCTCTTAAAATTTGGACCTTTCTCCTATTTTACATTTCACAAAAAAAAAAAAAAAAAAAAAGGAAGTTGTTTTTGAAAATGTTTCCTTTTACCTGTCATCCTCAAATTCTCCTGAATGAAATTAAAGAATAGTTACAAGAGGTGGCAAATATTAATCAGAACTGGTTGAGCACAAACCAAGTGCTGTCTGCTGTTACTGCTGTTTAATGTACAGGGACCCAAAGCTGTCTCCATCCATCAGCTTGGCGTCAGTTCACACACCTTCAGATGTAACCATGTGAATTTGGGTAGTCCTGACATGTTTCTCTTGGATTTTTGGAATTCAGTTTCTCTGATTCTCACTGAAATCATTTTGCATGACTGTAACGAAAATAATCTCAGATGTAGAACTAGGAAACTTGGCATTGGATTTTATGATAACATGAGCTTGTAATACAAGAATGTTAAGACCTTAAGCTGCTTTTGGTTGGGCAATCTTTTTGTCCTGAGAGGTTGTTTGTTTTTTAATATCAAGAACCAAAATGGAGAAACATTCTTTCAGCTTCCACAGATATTGCACACTCTGTCCAGCTTCTGGCCTGTCACAGAAGGCATCTGTTAAAATCTCTTCTGTGAGAAAACACAAGAAAGTGAAATTATTTTGCTCCCTGGGTTTTAGGAGGGCCGTTGGAAGCAGATCAGAGCACACAGCAAGGTTTTTTGGGTTGTGCTTCATCTGGAGCAAAGTCACTGCTCCAGGTTCTTGTCAGTTTAGTACACAAGGAGTTTAAACAGTGGCCTTCAACGTGCTCTGATGCATTTGCAAATACACAGCACCAGAATTTTTAGGCAGCTCACTTAGAGACAGGACTGTGAGCAGCTGCACACATGAAACCAGCACTTCCAGAGGAGCAGCACTTGGCTGGTACTGGGGGACAGATTTCAGGTAGGGCTTTCAAGCTGGGAAGTGCCTGTGCTGCCACTCAAACCTTCGTTGTGATTCAGCCCTGGCTCAGATCCTTTTGTTATTACTGATTTTATTTTAGTTGGGGCCATTTGTTTATTGTTGACAGTTCTTAATGATGCAGCACCCACTATTTGGCTGGATAAATCTTCCTGGTGATTACTGCCTGCTGAAATGGCTCATAGATTTTTCTGAGTAGACAAGGGTTTAATCGGTTTAATCAAGGAATAAATAGCAAGACTGTCTTCTGGGGTTTCACTTTATATCCCTCAATCTTTAATTAATACTCAAGCAAAATCTGCAATCCCTGAGGGAAATACAATAAACATTTATGTTGCCTCAGGACACAGCTCCATGAGGTGACAAGTGCTCTTGATCTTGTTAGAGCCAGTAAAATTAAGGTCACTGACATCTTCCAGGACCTGCCCAGCATCTCCTGGGGTACTATTAGAGGTTGTATGTTACTTCTGAAATGTCTTGAAAGAGGGTACAGGCTTAAATGAATTTTAACAAAAAAGAAAAAAGAAAAAATGAATGTTTCAGTTCAAATAATCTGGTCTTGATAAATGCAGTGCAAAAACCCTTCCCAAACTGCCTTTAGGATTCATGTCTGGAAACTGTCATCCCTAGATGTTCTCAGGATTGATTGATTGATTGATTGATAGATTATACTTGCATCAATGTCACTCAGTTGTTTTATTTTGCTCTGATTGCTTACCCGCTAAATTAAAATGCTTTAGTTACAGCTCAGAATAAGTTATTCCTCCTCACAGATCCTCCCAGCATTTGCTCTTCAAAATAGCAAGAGTTTTCCAGTGCTTGACAGCATTTAATGCTTGCTTTCCAACCACTGTCCTTTCCAAAGGGGATTCCAGCCATGACAGACACCTTGGCTGGTTCTGCAGGTGTGTGCTGGCTCGAAGAGCTGAAGAAACAAAAAAAATGAATACCAAGTTTAAATTCATAAGGGACAACAGCAGAGTATTAATAGCACTGGCTCTGGAAAGCTGAGGAATAGTTGGAGTTAGGAGTGCATTCCCAAAATGTGTGAGGTGCAGCACCAGCAGCTCCACGTTATATTTAATAGAATTACAGAGTGATTTAGAAGCAAGTAGAGATTTGAGGGCAACAGAATTAGCCCACTTCCAGCATTCTGACAGTCCTGTCTACCAAATCTTGCTGTATTTATCTAAACTCCACAGCCATGTCAAGGAAGGGTGATTCTCTCTCCCTGCCAGGATATGAAGGTCCCCAAGATGCTGCTGCAAGCTGGGACTGCTCCACTTTTATACAGGATCTATGTTTGGTTGTGTATTTTCTAATTATACAACATTTCCAAACATGCCCCAGGAATTCTGAGCATAGCTTAAGAGGGTTGCTTTAGAGAAGCATGAGAATAAGAGCTGAGAACCTTCTCTGAGGTGTGAAGTTTAGGACAGAGGGTTTGAAAGGGAAGAAGGATCCTTCAAAGCAAAGAGCTGTCCCAAGCACAAGGGGAACAGGAACAGAAAGGCCTGGAAACAAAAGACAAAGGTTGTAATTCAAGCAATTCTTGAGAAGCTGTGTGGAGTCCAGCACAGAGACACAGAGGCTGTGCAAGAGCCAGCAGGGAGGGCAGCAGAGCCTCCACATGAAGGATAAAGTTTCAGGGTCTTCATTCAGGGGCATTGTTCTTTATTTTCCTATAGTTCTGACCCTCGTTAGGCCTCCAAGCCAGCAGTGCCAGTGGGTGAGGAGGGGATGTGGAGTTGGTGTTCCCAGCCCTCTGGCAGATGGCACACCCTCCTTTCACAGGAACTCCAAACCTTCCCACTGAAGATATGTGTAAGTCTAAAAACTACCAAAGCTCAGTGTGGAATATATTTCTGGGTAGGGTAGAGCATGTCCCCTTCAAACCCCTCTACATCTAGCAGTGCTAATTGCTGCATTTTTTAATGATTACTGCAATAGCAACAGTGAGAACACCAAAGGGTGAAGCTCTCAGGGTGTGCAGTGCCCCTGGCTCAGGCCATCAGCAGCACTGGGGACCACCAGGGCTTTGCAGAGGTTTTGTGCAGAGATCAGGAACAGCTTCATCAAGCATCAATATTCTTCAGCTGAGCACTATTGCATGTTAAAGGGCTAGTGAAGATTGGGAAATCAAAAAGAAGAGATTAAAAGTTCAGCAAAATTACTGCTATGGATTACATAGATTTAGTTTATGGGGTATGCTCATTAAGGAGGAAGACATGGGGTTTGTGTTGTTTTACACAAGGAGAGTTTCACTTTCATCTTCCACACTGCTCAGTTTGGTAGAGAAGAACAGGGCTCATCTGAGGGCAGAATTTGGCTTTCTAAGTTCAGATACACCTAAATCCTTTTTGGCCCCTAATGAGCAATGGTCCCTGTTCATTAGGAGAGTTTGACTGAGTAATTGCTTGAGGCTGTCTCTTCTCTCCTGAACTGATCTCAAACAAATGGGTCTTGCACAAGATGGCTCCTTTTAAAGCTCAGGAACACTGGTGCAATTGAGACATTGAGCTGTGTGTTGTCAATGTCATCTCATGTCAAAAGGGGGGGAAAAAAACAACTTCCAAAAATGCTGTGTGTCAGGTTTGTAGCTCAACATCCTGCACTGAGACCCACAGCACTTTTGGTGTCTGCAAGACTTCACAATTCCCTGTTAGGCTTCAGAGTTTGGCCCTGGCTGGAAAGCACAATTTAAAGTGAAAAAGATGTCTTCATAATGCTTAAATCTGAAAAAAAGGTGCTAATATTTTTTCCATTAGCCTTTCTCTGAATTTTTGAGTTATTCTTTTCTTAAAATATTGTCTGCAGTTGTAGTTTTAAAAGAAATAATTTTACATGTGAAGAAGGAAGAGCCATAAGGAGAGTAATTATAATGGCATTTGAAATAATCCACTACTCTTTCTTTGCCAAAACATCCCTCTGTTCTCATGTTTTGTTTTCCCAAGCTCTGAAATTTGTCCTGCAGTTTGCTAATGTTAAAAAGATAGACTAATCTACTGACATATTTCCAGATCAAATGTTTGTTTTCTATCAATAAATTTGGCTGCCCTCCGATAGCAGTGATTTGTTTGAAAACTTTAAAATCTTTAAATGTTGCTAATTGCTCTGAAGATGCTAAATTTTGAACAGGAACATTTGCAAATGGAAAATGCTGTACATTTAAACTTTGTAATGCTGGCTTTCCAAATATTCCTTTAATATTCAAACCAGTTGCATCATTTCAGCAAAACCTAGAGGTAGATTTGGATTCCCTCTGACTTTTTATTGCTGGCCCTAACACACAAATCAGAGAGGGTGTATTTCTAATACAAGAATGTTCTGCAAACCACTAAATCTGGGATTATCTCTTTGGACTGATTATGTCAAAGCTCTTTAGTCACAGCACTTTTGGAGAGCTAAAAATAAATAGCAGCAGGGTTTATACATTTATTCTCTACTTAAATAATCTGTGCGTATTGTGTGTGTCTGCCTACAATGTGAGACATGGTATCTGGACTTAATGTTTATTTATAAGAGCTCTTTTCCTAGGAAGGCTTTTGGCAAATGGTTTAAACCAAACTGTCTTAAGAGAATTTCCCATGGGATAAAGTCTAGAGCAAGTTGAAAGGATCTGGGTTCAAATCAGAAGTGTTTGCAGCAGCAGACTGACAACAGAGCAAAACTTGGCCCCTGGTGTTTGAAAAATGAATGAGAACTAGTTCTTTTCTTTCTTACCAGTGATGAAAAAATCCTATGCCATCAAATACAGGGAATTGTAACCCAGATTTCAGTGCCACAATTTTGCACTGTTAAAGATCTGGAGAATTTTGTGCATTTAATTTGTGTGAGAGCAAACTGAAGATCTTGCAGCAGTAGCAGGAAGTTGGGCATGCTGTCATTTGCCTGGGGTATGTAGGAGAAAAATCTGAAGAAGAAGAATTTACAAAGAATTTTTTAGTTGGATACATCAAAGAGCTGTGGATCCCTTTCCATGAAACTCTTCTGCTCCTGTGCAGTTTCTGCCACTTCACAAGGTTGATACTGCATGCTCAGGAGAAAGTGGCACCAAGGCTTCAGACACCCAGCAGGTCAGGGCAGGCTGCACAAGGAAGTCAAATGGGAAAAAGAAACAAATTTAAAAATCATTTTTTTCATGTTTAAATTCAGCAGTGGATTGCTCAGAAATGGTTTGATAAAAGTAGGCAATATAAACACTTAAAATAGTGCTGGAGGCAATAAATCTTGCATTGGCAGAGGTGGAATGGATGGAATCCAGTTCATTCAGCTGCTGTAATTCTGCAGGTATTGGAAGGAGTTCTGTGCTGTTATACCAATAAATCACAGGCTGATGCTTCAGTCTGGAGCACATCTCCAGTACTAAGCCTTATTGACTGAATATTTTAATTGGTAAACAAGGCAATTCCTGACATTATAGAAGACATTGCAGAAATATACAGCAAAGATATTTTTCTGAGTATATTTACAAATGTAAATATATTCATGATATAAATATGATGCATACATTTCCCTGTGTTGTGGAATAATGGGAACAATGTTCTTGGTTAGACAGACTTTATTCACAAGTCTCTCATAAAACATTGTAAAACAACTCTTTTCATGTTCTTCATGTTGGGTGTCACCTGACTTTCTTAAGGTAAACATTGGAAATGTTTGCTAAGTTGCTCTTATTCCTGGTAAAAATAGTACATTTGCTTTCTTAGAATGAAACAATTACTGTCCTTAAGAGTGGTCATTGTCTGCTGCAGTTTATTTTCTGTAGGAACATGTTTTTCATTTATCCTTTTGTTTTAACTCCATGAAATGGATGCTACAACCCCCGTAATGCACTTTTTTTGTAACAAAAGAAGGACTCTCACCAAAAGAGCACTTCTGAATTGGTTTTACACATAACTGGAGCTTTGGGGTTTGACTTTTTTTAATGCATGAGAACTGAGGGTATGGCCTTTGTGTTCCACACTTTGTTTTCCTTGTGTGGTCCTTGCTCAGGCATTGCCTCTGTTGAAGTAATGCCTGAATTCACAGGTTTTACCTATTCAGAGCAGCTCCAGCTGGGATTTACATTAGGATCATATTTAGCCCTTGGAGAACAGTATCATCCTCATCACACCCAAGTGATTCTGAGCTCAGTGCACTCAGCTGAAAGGTGTGAATGGTATGATGATGTTGATGGGAACAGGGATCCCAAACCCATCACTCCATGGAGTGGAACACTGGCTCGGGTTCCTACTTCGGTGTATCTGTTTCCATAATCCATTATTCAAGAGACCATTCTTGCAGAGAGAAAGACAAAACCTGTTCTCACTTGAAGAGGTAAATCCAGAGTAGTTCCTTGATGGCACTTCAAATTTAGTTGAACCAATGCACCTGGGAAGTGAGTACAGACCTGGGCCTTAGGGACACTGTGCTAGGATGTGAGGAGACACACGTGTGTCCTTCATGATGTTTATTGTACCTATAATATTTTTCAGCTTGTTCTTGTAGTGAACTTATATTACAAAATTAATCTTTGCACTGACTTGACTATAAAAGCTGTGAATTTATTAGCAAGGTTTTTTTTTTCCAAGTGAAAAGGAGCTATTTCCTTTCCCAAGAACACATTATTCCAGAAGGGAGAAGAGGCAGTGTGTTGCCCACACACAGTATGGCTCACATGCACACACTGCTCCTGAGGTGTGCATGTTCTCCCCACACACCCCAAACCCGTCCCTGTGTCTGTCCTTACTGAGCCCTGCTTGGGCTCTTTCCATTCACACACACTTTCCAGAAACTACAAAGCAGCTTAGCCTGCATGTCAAGTGTAGGGTTTAAATCTTAAAAATCAGCTCTGATGCCCTTTTATTGTGTGTGTAAAGGCTTTGGGAGCACATCCAGAATTTGGGCTGGAAGACATGTAAAAGCCATCATTTTTTAATTTATTCTTTCTGCAAGAAGAGGAATTACTTAATGATGCTAGAATAGTAATCATAGAATGGTTTGGGTGGAAATGACCTTAAATACCCCCTCATTCCACCCCCTGCCATGGCAGGCACACCTTGCACTATCCCACATTGCTCCATTCCTGTCCAGCCTGGCCTTGGACCCTCCCAGGGTTCACATTCTGAAGAGCTGGGTGTGTTTCTATGATGTGATTCCACATTTGCTCCACTTCCTCTCGACCACCCTGCCTCCTTCAGGCTGTAGCTGGTGTAATGGCCATGTTAATGCCCTGCTGTGTTAATTGTCTATGGCTCCAGTAATTAACAGTAAATGTCACCAGTCTGTATCAGGAGTCTCATACAAAAGCATTTTCTTTATTGCACTGGGAAATTGAATCTCCAGTCCAGGTTCTGGCTGTCTGAAGACTCCACATTTTGTTTTTAAAAATCTCGCAGTAAGCAAGAAAAAGAGAATTCTGTGTTTGAAGGTGTCATAATGATTATCACAACTCCAGAATCCACCTGGAATTCCTTGCTTTGGGGTGGGTAAGCCTCTTTGGGGTTGCTGACAGCATTTCTTGTTGGTTTTTAGCCACGTGACACAGACAACGTCCTGGATCCATCCCGTCACGAGCGCACTGAGCTTGCTTTGCTCCGAGGAGGAGGAGGATGGCATCAGAGACCTTCCCAGGCCCAAGAGCTGAGGACAGCTGTGGACAGAGAGTAGTTTGTCTGGTTTTAGTTCCTTAGTGAGAAGATGCACAGGTTTTAATCTACCTACTTTCTCATGTGATGTAGTAGTACCTGGTGACATTTCTCCCCCTCAAGCTGGAGGAAGTTCTGCTGTTTTTGAGGTGGGTTTGTTGATGGGTGCTACAAAGGATGCAGGTGCCACAGGAGTCCTTACTCTGCCCCATTTTGGTGTGCCAGGGATCAGTCTCACCTTAGGGCCCAGTCCAGTCTTTTCAGGATTTCCCCCTTGACCTATAATTTCCCTGACCTGAAGCTGAATTTTTCAGGTCAGCTGAAATTTTCACAGCTTTGAGCAACATGAGATTTAAGATGGGACCACTGGTGGTAGATTCCAGCTGAGGGTTGACTGAGAGATGCAAAGTGAGGTGGAGTATTTGAGCCAATGCTAGTGAGAATTATGTAGATGACTTAACTGAAAATTCTTATTTCCATGGGAGAAATCTGCAAATAAGTTTTGCTACTGGAAATATAGGGATTTATTACAAATATTGGACCCCTGATTATTAAGATTGGTTGTTGAGCTTTAGAAAAATGTGTCTTTGATAACTTGTCAAGTAAAAAGAAAGTTTTCGTAGAGGACATCATACTCTGACAACAATATGAGGCAAGATGAAAATTATTCTACTTTTGTACTCTGCTACACTGATACAGACACACATCAAATACTTCAGTGGAAGCTGTGAAGTTTCAAGTACAATGAAACCTGTGAAACCACCTCCAGGATCAGCAGAAATCAGTCACCTCCTCAGAACTGGTCTTTTAAGTAGAGCAAAATCGTTTTGTACACATCAGTGATGTTTTAAAGAGGATAAAGAAAATGATGGTGGGTGCTAGTGCAAGGTAATGAACAGGTTTCTGTGTACCTCGGTAGCACAGGATATTTTAAATCTCATTATTCACAGCACAATGGCTGATCTCAGCTTTCTCAAATGTGTGATTCTGTGCTACATTTTTCTGGAGGCTCTTTATGTGTGTGTTTTTAATATAATGGTGGGTGTTCCTAATGAATGAGACAGACCTGAACCTGGAGAAGCACTGATGGATATGCCAAGGGAAAGCTCTGTGCTTCAGTGCAGGAGGGAGAAGGGGATGGTGGCAGTGTGAGTAAGGTACAGGCTGCAATCACATTTTTTAAGGTCTGTCTTCAGCAGGTGTGGCACTGCAGTTAAGAATCCTTGTCCTCTGAGGAATGAATATCAAAACCAGACTCACTTGCAGTTCTGGTGCCTCGACCACGCTCTCTGTCCTCAGCAGAGCAGAGTTCTGCCAGGTCAGGCTCACTGGAATGGTTGATCCTTTTGAACCAAAATAATTCACCTTTTTTTGAAATCCAAGTCAGGCCTCTGACTGCACTTGGCCTGAGAGCTGGAGAGCTCATCACCAAATGTTCTTCCTGAAGCTCACAAAAGAGGCCTTTGCAGGAAGTAGATGTCAGTGTATATTGAGTAAGCAAATAGGAAAAATTTGTTTTGTACTTTTAACTAGGTCAGACCCAAATTATTTGTGAATCTACACAGGTGGTGTGGATTAGGGAAAAAAGCTTGCTCAGCAGACCCACAGTAACTTACATTTCTAAGAAAACTTCTCCCAGCAATAACACATGGATGGTTTAGCCATACTTGCTCCAGCAGCTCCTGTGTGCTCCACAGCCTCCTTTGTGCTCCCAGAGAGCTCAGGCCAAAGGCACACAGTGTGTGCTTCAGTTTCAGGCTTGGACACTCCAGAAGCATTTTTATTTAAATCCCTTTTCTCAGAATGGCACAGACTCCTGACCCACAGAGGATATGTGATATTTTGAACTCTTTATGGTATTTGCTGTAGCTCTAGTAGTCATTTGGATGCTTTATGACAGCACTTTCTGTTCATACTTCAGGAATACCCAGCCTGCACATAGATCCAGCTTCCCAGTTCTCTTCAGGGGAGGTTTGAGCCATCACTTGGCTCCTGCAGCCCCGGTGTGTTCTGCTTGTGGCTGTGTCAGCCAGCTGGGTGCTCCAAAGGGGGTCAGCAGCTTTGGGATGGGGACTGTGGCTCAGGCAGGCTCTGAGCAGGGGCTCCATGGAGAGCAGTTCAGAGCTGTCCTCCTGTGGGATGAGCTGCAGGAAGAGAGCTCTGCACGTGCTGCCCTTGCTGGGGTGCTGGGGGTGGCACTGGGCCTGCAGCCTGCTGTGCACGGGGACAATCTGCCTGTTCCTCTCACTGTCACCTCCCACAGATGGGAGTGTGGCACAAACTTGGAGCCTCTTCCTCCCTCTCTCTTATAAACTTGCCTAGAAATTAAAGGTGTTAGAAATAGATCTCTGCATCTCTTCAGCTGCTCCGGTGAGCATTTCCCTCCTCAGATAATCCACCAGTTCACATTCTCTGGGGTTGAGAATACATTTTCTTACCTACAATCTCCAAATGTTCCAATCTATTTTTGTACACTGGCATACTTGTTTCCTAGGTTATTTCTCTTGATCTTCCCTTGTCTCTTCCTTTCTGTGAAATAGTTTTGTGAATATTATTTTGTTTAAGCTGAACTGTGTATTGAGAAAATGGTTCTAGGATAACTTGGAACAGAATTTGTAAGGAGCAGTTGTCAACACACGCAGCGCTGTAAACAGCAAACTTTCATTTTTATTCCTGAATTTAAAAAATTAAGTGGAAAAGATAATAAAGTGCAGGTTACAGCCTTTAAATTAATAAAATGAAACCTTTATATAGGAATGAATCTGTCCCACATAACATTGTCTGTCTGTTGAAATGCCTCTTGTAACAGGCTGCTTTGGGAATGGTTTGGTTCATTAATTTAAGTCTCTTTTTTGACACTCAGGAGGTGCCTGGTGCCACTGAGGTAAGGAAAGGAAAATCCTTTAAGAAAAATATTTGTGGTTGTGGAACAGGCTGGGCCGTGTAGGACTGACTGTGGGCAAGGCTCTCCAGGAGCTCGGGAAAAAGCTTTTCTGGCTTGGCCTGTGAAATATTTCATTTTCTGGGAACTGGTGGGATTTTTAACCCTCAGCTCAAGATACACAGGAGCATTAATACTCACTCCAAACCAAGCTCCAGAATTCAGTGGCCTTTTGGCAAGTGCTGCTCTGAGTGACTTTTGTGTGGCTCTGCTTTAAGTCAGCAGTAAAAATTTAAGTTGGCTCAGGAGCCTTTGTTCAGTTCTGTGCTCCTGGTGTGTTACCAACACTGCCCACTCCAAGGAGCACCAGCCTGCAGGGAATGAGCCCAGTCACACCAGTTCAGACTGGCACCTGTCAGCCCAGGCACTGGGGCCAGCTTTGCAAAGATGGTTAGCAGCTTAAACATGTTCGTGGAGTTAATGGGAATTAGGCACCTAACCTACTTAGATGCTTCTATAAATGCTGCTAGGCATGTTTAGGTACCTAAATACCTTAGTAAATCTTTCCCCTGGCTGCTTGCAGTGATAGTGTACCAAAAATCAAATACTGGTGCCTAAAGCTTCACCTTTGTCCTCTGTAACCAGCTTTGCCTTTCCCTGGGGATTGTTTTCATGTAACACTAAAAATACCAGACAGCTCCCAGGTTGTACCATCTAGGCTCTGCTCATATTTTCTGGTGGCTTGATTATTGGCTCATTCTAGATTTTTTCCACAAGCAGTGGCTGATTTGGCATGGATTTAATAGGCTGGTATTTTCACAACACTCATTTAAGTTATTTTATTACAAGATAACAGTATTGAATTCACTTCCCACCAAAATGAAATGAGTTTTGTATAGTTCATTAAGTCAATAGAGTTGGGGGGGAAAAGGGCATGGGCAAAGATCTGTTATAAATCAAGCCCAATATGAAGCTGAGGAGTTGCAATCTGATAACCAATGCTGATTCTGTCCCTGTGGTGCAGTATCAGTCAAATCCAAACTAATTAAAACTATTATTTAAAGAGAGTGGATACAAAAAATCTTTATCCCTCCTGCTCCCAGGTATGTTTTGGGAGGTTGGTTTGTCCCCTGCAAATTCTGGCCCTGAAGCCACAAAGCCATGTTTGATCTGATGTCCAGGATCTCTGATTACAACTTCCAGGATGAGGTGAGGTTAAATATATGCAGGGTTAACTGCTGTCTAAGGATATTTGCTTGCCTGTATCTTGCAGCTCAGGAGTTCTCAGCACACCAGCCAGGACAGTGATGTGTTTGGTGTTTACAATGGCACTCAAGACTCCAGAGAATTTGGCTCAGCATTTTTCCAAAGAAACATAAGCTGTGTTCTTCCTTCACCTTAAGAAGGATGATGATAAATAGAGACATTGAACTGCAGCTACAGGATCCTTATTATTCACTGAGGGCTCCAACAAGGGAGGTTGCTAAAATAATCCCTCATCCTGATATGGAAGAATCCAGTTTCTCCAGACAGCCACTATGGTGAATTTTGGTTTCATTCTTAGGCTTCTTGGCTAAAAGCAAACCATGAAAAATCTGTGGTTTTGCTGCTGTTTCAGATAAGTCACTATTTCACCCTGACCCCCAAAAGCTACACTCTGATCAGAAATGTCTTGAACTCCTGTCAAGCCCTGCCTGTCAGCTACCCACAGTCAGTATTTCCCTGTGGTCCAATTACTGTTATTATCATCAAGAACTATCCTTGCTCTTGGATGTGAAGAGAACTCATTAAAACGTGACTGAAATGGAAAAAGAAATAAAATTATGTTTCTGGCCTGAAATAGAAATATAACAATAACAGCACCTATATAGGAAAGAGAGAGGATCCTAGAAAAGCAAAGTACTGGAGTTCCTGCTGATGTTTTCATTTTCACTCCCAAGGCTGGTAATGCATCTCCATTCCTTTCCAACCCCACTGATCCTGAGAACAGGAGCAAGGAGCTCTCTGGGGACAGGGGAGATCTCTGGGCCTGGCTGAGCTGCACATTTTATCTCCAGACTGAGCCACTGGGGACCCATCATTAGGGACTGTAATTAGTCACTGTGGGGTTACACATTCCAAGCCAAAGAGAACTGCTCATCACTGATGGCATGGCATGAGCAGGAGCAGAGAGGCCCAGTAAGAACCTGCCTGGCACACTCAGAGCACATTACTCCTTCAAATAAATGCAGAAGTGTTGTAAATAATAAAGATACAGAGGATCAGGAAATAGGACCTGTCAAAATATGGCTGTCTTGTTACTTGGCTAATTGAGAGATGCAATCAGAAGGAATTGTGCTAGTATTAACTGAAAATGTGTAAATGCAGTTAATTACTCCTTTCTCTGCTCATCTTTGGGAATGCAGTCCAGCCTAAATTCTCCATGAATGTGCTTAACCCATTGTGGCTGTAGATGCTGAAGCAGCACAGTCCTGCATGCTCTGCTGTTTCAAATAATGACTTAGAGTCCTGCAGAGAAGGATACAAAGGCCAAAAATGAAATCAATAGTAAATGTTCACTAACAGGAAAAGTTCTGCAGCTGGTTGAGGATAACAAAGTGTTTTACTGCTGTGGTCAGAGGTTGTTGGGTACAAAACTCTGATGTCTATTTCAGAGCAGGTTTGTTATTGTTGCCTGTCCTGATGTTTTGGATATGCAATTTAACCCACTTGCAGGAAACTGGAGGAAAAGGCCTTGATAATTCTGCCACATTCATAAAAATGCAGGTTCTCATTTATAAGAAAACTCAGTAGCCATCATGACTGAAGTTTTGAAGAGCACCTGTGGGTGCTCCCAGAGGGTTGTTCTGGGCCAGAGACACTCACCTGGAGCACGGGGGGAATTAGCAATTCAGCTTCTGATGCTGCTGAGGGAAATTACAGCTCTCCAGGTAAGAAGGATCATGTTCCTTTTTTTTTTTGCTATAGCCAAAAGGGGAAGGCAAGCCAAGGGCTCTGGGGCTGGAGTGAGGACAGGGGCACCCTGCCAGGGGCATCACCACCTCCCTGAGCTCGGGAGCTGGATCCTAGGCAGTGTTACCAGGGGAGCTCCTCCTTGCTCTGACAGCTTTCAGCTCGCTGTAGTGGAAAGCCCTCAATCCAGAAAACCAGTGTGCTCTGCAAAGGCACCAAGCTCCAGCTGGAGGCAGAGAGGTGAAGGAGCAGAGACTGCAGAGCAGGCTGTAATTCCTGGCCAAAGCCACAGCTCAGCCTCCTCCTCTGTGCCCACTGCACCCAGAAATTGTTCTTGGCTCCATCCATCTCCAGGTCTCCTGCCCTACCCAGTTCTGATCATGATCCCTCCCCCAGAGGAGTGCAGTGCTCAGCTGCCTCTCCCTGTCACTACCACATTTCCAAGGGAAGGACTGCAGCTCTGACAGCTCCCAAGTGGGTAAATTGAGTTTGCAGTAATCCCAAATACCTGAGATAAGAAGCACAGCTCTGCCGGGGAGGCTGAGGGCTTTAAAAGCAGGAGGCACAGGGACTCAGATGGATGTACGTGCCTCATGTCATGTGTCTCTGCCAGGGCTGGAGCCTAATTGGATTTCACAAATGTGACTTCTGTGCCTCTTGATCACAAAACCAAATCAAACCTCAGGAAGTTTTGAATGAATCCATACCTGAAAGTTTGCCTAAAAAAACCCCAAAAAGTCTCATTCCAGCTCTTCCTCTGCCTCAGCAGGGGAGCAAAATGAAAACTTCAGAACTATTGCTTTAAAACAAATAAGAAAAGAAGCAAAGCACAGCCAGCAGATCTGAATTCCTGAGTGCACTGAATAAAATCAGTCATGTGATAATGATGGGATTTTCTAGAACACCTTTTAGGCATACAATTTCAGCATTAAATCTATGCAGATGTCCCTAGAACATCTGCTTCCTCTATAAAATGGGAGTAACAACCACTTTTTTACAGTGCACTGACAGCTACGGATAAAAGCCTGGTAATTGCTAGCAGGGACTACTGCCTAACCAGAGATTTTCTTCAAAGTTAACTTGCCAAGATTTTTAAGACTATTGCACATGATAGCCCTGTGCCGGCTCACACAATTCTGGGGGGTGGAGTACGTGTTAAAATTGTAGATAACAGTGGGATTCAAACAGATTCCATCCTCCCTTGAAGGCAGATCAGACGCGGCTGATGCCTGGAGCCGCGGGAGCAGAGGGAGCAGAGCAAATCCACACATTTGCTGTTAATGTGACCTAAAATCACTGGAGCTGCTTCAGCACGTGGGTGCCATGGGCTGCTCTGCTTGCCTTCAGGGAGACACCGAAACACCTGCTAAAGCCCTGGGTAGCCCCCAAAGAGAGGAGCCATTTATAGGCTCTGCCCGGGAGATCCACAGCTCTGCAGCAACACCGTCCTGGCTGCTTTTCATCTCCTCCCTCTCTGCCTATGTTTATTCATGAGTCAGGGTGCGGGGAAGATGAAAAGGCTGCTGGCAGACTTCTCCCCGGAGTTTCCACTTGAAATGGTACCACATTTCCAGGGAAGCCTCACTTGTGCTCACAACAAGGCTGATCCTCATGGGAATGCCGTCATTCCTCTGCAGCTCTCAAGGCAGGCAAACATTATTGTCCAAACACTAAGGCACAAGGAGTCACTAAACTTCATCTGCTTTGGTGAGATCCAGAGCTGGAATGAGATTTTACTGCTCTTGAAAACCGCAATATTTTGATGGATTTGCCCGGTGCCAGGCTGTCCCTCTGGTCTTTACAGAGCCACTTGAACAGCTGTAAAACAGCATCTAAAAACCGGGGGACTGCTGGCACACAGGGCTCGAGCAGAGCAGGTTCTGCTGCAGAAAACCCTTGTGAAAGGGAATAGCAGCTAGTGGAACAGAAAAAAGAAAGCCATGCCCGAATGAAAGGAAAAAGTGACATTAGGGAAGACTTCTGAGCTCAGAATAGCTCCTGCCATTCTCTGTCACAGCCTCACTCTGTGAGCAGGGATAGCCAGGGACAGGCTGCCAGGGTGCTCAGTTCTTGTAGGCAAAGTCCCCTGCCCGGAGCACCTGCAACCTGGAATAAAAATCAGTCTGATTTTTGTAGTTTTGAGAGGAAGTGTTAAAAATATTAAAAAGAAATCACATCTCCTGTTAACTATTATAAAACTGGAAAGCCTAAGGTTTTTTTTAGTTGATTTCAAACTCGCATCACTGCTGTTGGTGCTGCTGCTGTATCACAAAGGGTCTCTTCTGAAAATTTGTTCTCTAAACAAAGCAAAGCCACAGCATTTTATGTCTGCAACTGGAGTGTGTGTTAGAGTTACAGGATCCTCTCCCATGAACTCGTGCATGTTTTACTTCTTATTCAAATTTACAAGCACACTCAGATGACAGCAAATCCTGTGTTTATAATAAAGCCAGTTGTATGGACCACCATGGACCCTCTTCTGATCCTTATACCAGAAATATGACATTTCCACAGATTTCTTTGAATTTCAAACCCAGTCTCTGTGGCAGGGAGCTGCAGCAGCTGCGAACTTTGAACAGTGAGAGTGAACTGCTCTAGTAGAGATTACTCAAGAGCTACTAATCTCAGCATAATAAAGCCTTTGACTGACTTCCAAAGGACCTCAGTGCAACTCTCAAGTAAATCAGTCTCACCTACTCACAACACAGAGCAGTCAAGGTGTTTTCTTGCAGGAGAGCATCTCACAGTCTCCCTGTCCCAGGCTGGGCCCGCAGCAGCCGTGTTCATCGCCTGCTCCGAGGGGCTGAGGGGGGCTCAGCTCTCAACAACCACCAGCACCCATCAGGACCAAACTCCCCAAATCCAGCTGGGATCTAAGCAGTTCAGTTCCTATGAGGAGCAGCTGTGAGAGGGTTTGTGCAGAAATCTGCAGTACCTGAGGTCGATGCTGACGCTGTTACTGAGCAGACACTGCCGAGCAGCCTCTGAGCAGCTCAGGGACAGAGCTTGAGAGACAGAGGACACTACTGTGACATTCAGCGAAATCTGAGGTACTTCTGTAAGACTTCTTACAGCAAACAAGTACCTGGCTGCTGTGTTTAAGAGGTTTGCAACCTGTTGGTGTGATAACAGACCTTGTTACCTTATAAGAAATCCCACAGTTAACTCTGGCAAATACTCACCTGGCATACAGGTGTTACCCTCTTAAGATGCCCCTACCTGATCCTACAGGAAACAGGGACAAGGAGAGAGAGAGACAACACTGATGAAAACTCAGTGACTTGTCCAAGGTCCTGCAGCAAGTGGGGGCAGGGGCCAGAGAGCTGAGGTCACCGGCCTGGTGTTCCACCCCTGCACTGAACTGTCCCAGTAAGTGAAGGCTCTAGATCAAGTGTAAGGGTTTGAATTATAAGAAAATTTTATTCTTCAAAAACAGTAGTAAAAAAATGGTTTCTAGCTTTTTTATCTCCTGCTCAAGAAAATAAAAATAATAAGACAATATGAGCTTCTTGCAGAAAGGACAGGTTTTCCAAGAAAGAATTTACATAACAGAATAGTAGACAAGTCAGTTAGATAATGACCAAGATAAAGTACTGATGCTGGATGTCGGAGCAAAGTATCAGAGAAATGTTCCGAAAATCTGGTCTAAAAGTCTGCAGCAGATGACGTTTTGTTTCTCTTGCGTGGAAGCTTCTTGGCCATGGAGGCATTGCCTGCCCGATGGACAGGACAAAGAGGAAGGAGTTCCCCAAGGAGAAAAACAATCCCCGCCTTGTACAAGCACAACTGCCGAGTGTTGTGAGAGGCTGATTGTGCTGAACGGAGCCAGCGGATGGGACTCTGTATCCACGGTACCTGAGGAGGTGACTCACGGCACCACTGTAAATACGAACTTGCCTGCAAAGAGCACACCTGATTAAAATCCGCATTTGTACTGCGTTTGCACAACAAACTTGAGACTCCACTTCTCCCGGCGTTACCAGTGCATCCCTCAGGACGAGATACTGGTGTGGAACAGGAGAGACCCCACAGTCCCCCTGCTCTGCCTCCCCTTGTCCCAGCTGGTGGCACTCGGGGACATCGCACCCCGGCAGCGGCAGCGCATCCCGGGCTGAGGCGGGGCTCCTGCCATGCCGTGAGGGCACCAAAGCAGGGAGGGAACATGGATGGGTACAACTGCAAGAGCTCAGCTTGCAGTAATTCAAAATGTTTGCTTCACTCAGGAACAAGCCACTGGCACGGGCAGTGCCATCGGCCACTCAGAACAGAGTGATGGCACAGGAGGAAACGGTGGCTGGAAATGGGATAGCCATTAAACAGCTGCATGCCACCTCATCTGCATCTCTGCTGGGAAGGAAGGACTCGGCACCAGACCATCTGAAAGTTCCTAGAAGGAATCGCAGCCCTCGCAAAGACATCAGGCAGAGCTCTGCTGGCAGCCTGCGATTCGCATCAGCAAATAGTTTTGGATGTTTGCACTTGCGGAGACTGCAACTTGCCTGCCTGTTCAAAAAGGGGAAAAGGGAAAAAGGGGAAAAGGCAGCCTCTCCAAACGGGGAGAAGTGCCCTGTGCTTCGGAGCCGGGGAGCTCAGTGCCCCTGGGGCGAATGCAAAGCCGTCCGTGGGTTTCAGACCACGCCGCTCCCCGGGCCACGGAAACGAGGGTGGAGCCGCCCTCCCGCTCCTCCTCCGGCTGAGTGGGGATGGATGTGAGTGGAGCAGTGGGGAAAGGGAGCTGCCCTCAGGGCTGCTTTGCAGTCAGAGGTCTTTAAGAGATAAAAACAGGACTTTAAAAAAATATTATACCGAATTCTTAATGATTTTTAGGAGGCACAAATAACTCTCTCATTATAAGAATCTTCTCCTCTTCACGTGTTTAAATATCCCCTGGCTTAGGGAAGGTGGGGGGAAAAAGTAAGAAAGCTGATTTGGTTCAACAATTTGAAAAACACTTTGAAAAAAGTGATAGACAAGCACTTTTCCATTCAGGGTCACAAACCAGATGAACTCTCACTGCTCTTGATGCCTTGAGAACTCTGATAATTTTTCACAGGTATTATTGTATGGCTTGAGATCCCAATAAAATGGAAATATAATCAAACTGGAATCCATTAGTATGTACCTTTTGTAAGATTAGCAATTTCACGGTCTATTAATTTTTTTTCTAGATGAGCTTAAATGTGTAACAGCACTTGATTTAACAGAGCTGCATGGGCAGACAGTATTCCAACATTGTGAACATCTGTTCTGAATTACCAAAATTCCAGCTGAAAACCAAATATTTTCCCCTATAAATCAACCCAAACATTATCCTGAGTGTTGTAACAGATGCAAAATTATTCTGGCTCCCTCTGCCCTGTGGTTTGGCTCTTTCCTTAAACTTGATGAGAATATATTTATTTAAACACTTCAAGAAATACACATCTGAAATGGCTATTTAAGCTTCCCTGGAGTCTGTCTGATGTTGGTTCAACGTTTATGGTCAGTTGACAGACTGCCTCATTAACTACAGATTCTATTAATTAGTGTAAGCTCTGATTACAGCTTTGCAGATGAACCTGTTCTGGGGCAGCACTTAAAAGTCCCACTCAAGTGTTCTGAACATTTCAGCCCAACAGCAAAGAACTGATGACCCCGAGTTTGTGAGAGGGGCAGAGTTTATTTTGGGGTTTATATTCATTGTGTTCTGGCCTGTTTCAGTGGGCTCTTTGCCCCCATTGTTACTGCTGCTGGTCATCTTTCATGAGTTAAATGAATCAGAAGAGGTATTGATTTATCTGGCATAAAGAAATGAGATTTGTTTACTAAACATGAAATTTGGAAAGAGGCTTTGCAAGACGGTTCCCAGTTAATGGTCTGAGTATGTGAACAAAAATGTTTACTTAGGCAGAAGCAGCAATTCTGTACTTTGAGGTGTTTAATTGCATTAAGCTTCATATGAGCAACTGGGATTCAAGTGTTTTTTTTTTAGTTTATATGTAATAGCTCAAACAGACAAGGAGAGAACTGAATTGTGTTACCATAAATAACTACAAACTCCTGTATAGAGAAAAATCCTTTTGGTTCATCCGTCCTTGCACAAAATACCATTTGGGAGCAGAAAGAGGGCTGTGATTTGGGGATGATGTTTTGGAGTTGTTAATCATCTTCTGTCTTCTGTGTGGTGGAATAAATACAACCCTGCCTTGAGTGCTGGTTGGGAAATGGGAGTCCCAGGCCAGTTGTCTCCCACAAACAATGGGAACACGTGGGCCACAGGGAGGCAGGAGGATGGCAAAGGGAGCACTGTAGGACCCAGGAGTCTGTGTCAGTCAGTGGGAACCACTCAGGGGGTGCAGCCATAAGAACCTGCACTATTCCACTGCAGGGATGCCAAAGTTATTATGAAGTCGAGGGCCATTTTTTCTAAAGGCAATTTGTTAATTAAAGCATAACAGTAGAAATACCAGAGAGCTGCAGATATGTAAACCTGCATAAAAATGTGCATTTTGTTCAACCTTTCTATTTTTAAAGTGATCAGAACCCATTCTATATGCAATAGGCTACATCATTCTATGGCATTATACATTAGCTTTATATATTGTTAATTAGACCTAATTTAGGCCTTGAAAAATCTCATTAAAATTCTGATTAGTGCTGTTGGAAAGCAGCCATCTAAAAAGTCTCTATTTCTTTGATAAGTTTGAAGCTGCTATAACAAACAGTAAAAATAAGATCACAGCCTTCTTTCTCATGCCAATCAACATAACGCATTCTCCAGGTCAAAGTCATTTGAGGAAAAATACAGGAGAAGGACATCTTTATTTCCCTGCATAGATACTGTTAGGTGGCTATAAAAAATTATATGTTTATGCCCTGTGGCAGTTAAAAAAAAAAAAACAAAGAAAAAACCCCAAACCCAAGAAACTTGTTATGAAAATGCCAGTTGTAAGCCTTCAAAACCAATTTACTCTGCAAGCAAATTAAATAAGGGTTTTTTTTAAAGGCTTTAAAATTAAGGGGAATAAAAATATTACAAAGTTGGTTTAATATTAAACCGGTTCTGTCTGATGTTTTCTGCCTGATGCTTTCCATACAGCTTGTAGTCTAAATGCCTGACCAGGAAAACATACAGACAGGAATATCTTTAGTCCAAATACAGTCAATTATGCATCCACATTGCTGCAGATCAGAGAAGATAACTTTAAAAGAAATCATGGCATTGAAAAAAAAAAAGAAGTCAAAGGCAGAATAAAGCAACAAATAATAGCAAGGCTGCTCTGCTTCCTTGTGCCTGTGTATGTTGGTTGTTATGATACAGCTGCCAGCTATCATTGTATTCATCTCAACTTCAACATTTCACTTTAATGCAGAAAAACTTTACAAAGCTGAGTGCTGCTTGAAATGGCAAACATGAGGTGTCTCTGTGCACATCTGTCCTCGCAGGAGACACCAGCAATGAGCCTGGGCTTGCAGAGGAGCCACCAGGACCGTGCAGAGCTGCTGGCTCCAGCAGAGGAGAGGCAGGAGGGCTCTGATCTGTCCCTCAGAGCACAGTCCCCAGTGTGCAGCTGCTCTGTCCTGCGTTACCCTGGACACTGGGAAGACAAAGCAGACATGATTAGGGGAAAATACCTCCTTTTCCTTCTCATAAACACGCAGTTGTGCCACTGAAATTCAGCTTTGGGATGCTCTTATAAGTAAAGCTGATTCTGGGTTGGAATATAAATTTAAAAAAAAATCCATAATGCTAATAAGAGAGGTGGTAATTTAGCAGAATGCCCTGGCTGGGGGCACCTGGGGTACCCTGGCAGCAGTGTCAGGAATCTGCTGAGGTACTGCATGGAACTGAGAGGGGGAGTGCATTAAAAAAGAGGGGGAAAAGACCCCCCCCCCAGTCTCATCAACAAGATTTAGTGAATTTAAACCTTCAGGACAAACTGCATACAGCTAGTAATGTGCATTTCTGCATTTTCTTGCTGCAGTTAAAATAATTCTTTCATAAGGAGACATAGCATGACTTTAATGCCTTTATGTTTAGAATCCTGATTTTTGTCTGTAGGAATTTTCCCCGTCTCCCACAGAAGGTCAGGCTTTCCTGCCAAAGATAAGAAAGGTTTATCACATTACTGGGTCCTTAATAATTTAAACCCATGGGATTAAAAACTGATCTGTGCTTTCTGCATTTTGGTTTTTTAAGTGGGAAACCTGGTAACAAGGTGGATGTCACAGAACTGATCACAGAAAGAAATCCCAAGCTTAGGGCAGCCCAGCAAGCCTGAAGCCCAGGGCAGCAGTCACTTCAGTGACTTTGAGAGAGCTCGTTTGAGAGAGCACGGCTTTGCAGTCTCAAGCTGTACAGATCCTGAGCTGATAAGCCTATGCATGCAGAATTCTTCAGGCTGAATTCTGCCTGACCTTCCCCAGCACGGTGCCTCCAGCAAGCTCTCTGAAAGCAGCCATTTGAAGTCAGAGAAATCTGGGTCATTGACTTCAAGAGAAACTCTGATTAAGGAGGGGATGATGCTGAGCTCCTGCACCTTTCACTCTTCCCTTCTGCTGCAGTTCTGCCCGCGGATGGGCTGTTTTATTCTGTGTTCGTGGGTGCTCTTCTGTCTCCAGTAAAACCAATGCCAAATTCCAAAATCAAACAGCCTGAGCATGTAAGAACAGCTATTTCTAAACTGTCTTTTTGCAGCATGCAAGCCAAGAGTGGAAAAGGAAGAGGAACAGAGTGCAGAGGAATAAATGGAAGGCTCTAGTTGTTTTTCCCATTGGCACCAGCTGGGAGTTGTCCTTATTCAGGGGAAGGTCTGACTGCAAAACGGGCTAGCCACTCCCTTATCTCTGTCTCAATCCAGCTCTGTCATCTGGCTGCTTACACCGACTGAGTCTAAATAATTCGCCAAGGCACCAAAGGCGAAGGTGCCTGGAAATGGCCTTGAGAGTCTGGTTAATGCTCAACAAGGGGAAGGCTGCTTTAAAAAGCAGAGCAGAGTATTTGTTCCAAAACTGTAGTCATCAGTGAGAGCCACACTTGCTGAGTTCAAACCAGGTCAGCTGCCCAGGCAAGAACATGTATTTGATCTACCCTGTCATGGTAAAGGCTGCCTGTAAACTTTGGCAGAGAAAATTATTAATCTTTCAACTCACAGCATATAAGCAATGACTAGTAATACCTATTTTTCTGAGAACTGGAATGCCTTGGGGAACCACCCCAGATTACTTAAGAGAAGTTCCTCTGCCATCACCCAAAAGCAGTTCCAAACCTGTCTCTCCCACATTCAATTAAACTTTAAAGAAAAAAAAAAAAAAAGGAAAAAGGAAAAAAAAAAAGGCAGGGGCAGCTCACGGTTCATTCAACAGGCATTCTTCCTCCTGTGAGGAGCCACAGCAGCTCGCTCAGCTGCACCCCGTGGGGACAATAAACATCCATTTTTCAGTATTTCCGTGCTGTGGGTAGCAGCTTTCACTTGGAAAACCAAGCGAGGGCTCTGGCCAGAACCTCAGTGGAGGGAAGTGGGGGGCAGGCACTGCTCCTCGGTGTCTCTCAACCTTCTCTTCAAAAGCTGCTGCTTTCCAGCCCAGCTGGCTGTGGGTATCTGAGCGTTCTCCTGCAGATTTCCATGGCCCTCTGCATTCTGCGTCACATAGCTGGAAATGCACTGCCCTGCAAGGCCAGCCTGGGGATCTTGCACTGCTTTGGGACAAATCAGAACTAAAACAAAGGCTGAATCATGAGCCTCTTCAAAATATCTCCTCTGTTTGTTTGTTTTGTTGGTTTTCTTTTTTTGTTTGTTTGGGTTTTTTTTATTGTTTTATTTGTTTGTTTGTTTTTTGGGGGGGAGGCATGTGCATCTCACTCAATCCTTTGATCCATTGCTTTGGCTCCCAAAGGGCTGAGGTGGAGATCCACTCAGTGGATGAACCAGTGGCTTTTTAAGGTACTGTAAACCATTTGCTTTTTCAGTCTGTCCTGTGCCTTGACCCGAACACTTGTTCTGCATTATTTATCCTGTCCATCTTGCAGCTTGTTCTCTGCCCGCCTGCTTTTGCAACCCTTTTTTTCCAGACAGAACATATTTAACAGTGGAATGAAGTGACAGTAGGAGTTCAGCTGTGACCATACAGATACCTGACTAGAAGCTTTGCTCAGGTGTGAGAGATTTCTTACACTGCACATACAGTACTGGCTCCCATTTAACCCTGAGAGAAAAAGAAAAGCCTGAATTCTTCAGCCCAGTCTATATTGAAATGCACACAGAGTTCTAGATCACAAGCTGACTGTACAATACCTGTCTCCCAGCACAGGAGTGGGTGTCTCTCCATCTATCAGTAACCATGTTTCTGCTGAGCCATGATTGCTGCATTGTCTTCCTGCCCCACTTCTATCCATGTTTATGGAGAAAATACAAGTAGGTCCCTTGGAACATACTAGTCAGTTGGATCCCTAAAAAACCCACTTTCACTCCAGCCTTCTGTATGAGGAAAAAACCCTGCAGTCATGTTTCCATGAGATATTTCAGAATAGAATTCACAATTTGCATTACAGGCTATGCCAAGGCAATGGGTAGGAGAACAGGAACTGCTGCAAAACTGGAGAAAATGCATCTCATGAACCGTGCTGGTGGTTTTTACCTAAAACCTGCAGTCCTTCCTTTTTAAACTCATTTAAAATAACTTGGAGCGGGGGGGAAGAGTTTATTGAGTTTTCAGCGAAGAAGCACGAACACGTTCAGACCTAAGGGCAGCACCGAGTGCAGGCCAGGCCAAGGGTTACCCAAACGCGTAACCCGCGGTCCCCGCGGTGGGAGGGCACGACCCGAGCCAGGTCTCTGACCCGCAGCGCTCAGGGCGCAGCTCCAGCGGGAGCAGCTCCGGGCGGCAGCGACCGCCGGAGCTCCCGAGGGGGCGGCGGAGCTGCTGCCCCAGCGAGGGCACGTCCGGCACGGTCCCCCCGGGGGCAGACACGGGGAAGCGGGAGATGGGGGGGCACGGGGATGGGATCGGTGCCGGAGCCGCCGCCGGCCTCGGCGGCAGGAACACATCGCACGGCACGACAACAGCCCACCACAGGGCAACCCCTCCAGCCTGGACACCTCTTCCTCCGGGAGGACACCCCCTTCCCGGCCGGACACCCCTTCCTCCGGCAGGACACCCCCTTCCCGGCCGGACACCCCATCCTTCGGCAGGACACCCCCTTCCCGGCCGGACACCCCTTCCTTCGGCAGGACACCCCCTTCCCGGCCGGACACCCCTTCCTCCGGCAGGACA